>JANHFO010007528.1:307233-322310 GCA_032468095.1 Pareas carinatus
CATGTATTCATAATGTACTCTAGAATGCAGTACAAGAAGGAAGAGAAAATATTCCTGTCAATGAACTTGGTTCTATGTCCAGAATGACAACATTGAGTAGAATATGCTGTATACGGCCCTTTATAATGTTATCATTTAAACATTGGTCATTTTTATTTTCTTTAAATTTTATAGTTTATGTTTTTTCCCCCAGTCATATGTAATTTATCTCTTAAAATATATCAGGTTTACATTTCCCATTAATATTTGTTCACATTCTTATGATCATGATGTTATTCAATCAGTCTTGTCTGACTTAGCGACTTCATAGGCCAGATCTCTCCTTGTCTTCTGACATGCACTCCTTTGTGGAGTATGTAGACCTACATACTGGTACCCATGAAAATCTACGAAAACAAATACATATATGAAAATCTACAAACACACACACACACACACACACACACACACGCGCACACATATATATTTGTCTCTGTTAATTTTCCATTTTTCCATTTTTCCATAAATAAAAGCATAGCCGTTGATCAGTTCGAATCATCAGAGGCAGCAAATAAATTTAATAAACTAACAAACAGTAATGTTACATGTTTAGATTCTTAAGTGTCCAGATAATCCTCCAATAAACCAGCTCTATCACTCTTTTGAATGTATCAGAAATACGTATATGTAAGAATCCATATCTTTATTTCTGCAGTCAAATGTTCTTCTGTCCTAAAATGTCTTTTCTTTGGCAGATTTTCTTTTGATTTTGATTTTAGAAGTGGTGTGTTTAGGGTCTCTTAAAGTAACCACATTTTTGAAATTCAATTCCAGTAGGAGGAAAAATCCCAGACTTTTTTTTAGAAAGCAAATACAGTTTAAAATGGTTACTTTGATGTTTTAAATTGTGTTTAATTATGTTACTGTTCCTTAATACTATATGACTTTGTTACTTAGATTTAAAATAACTTTTGAGACTGTATTCCTTGAGTTCTACATACTGCTGCATAGCTCTGCATTGCAGTTTGTTCTGGCTACTGTTTATATCTGTTCCAGTTGTGCAAGAAGTGGAAAATATTCTTTTTTTAGAACAGGTCACATGGATTTATATTGAAGAACAGGACTTCAGTATAACAAAATGTGTCTTGTAAAAGAACAGAAGCAAAATTGTAGGGAAACAAAATCTTCGATAACAGAGCAACAATTATCTATATTATAACAAAAACTTTTAAGTGGTATTAAACTCACTCAAATACTCAAATATCCAATACTGGCTTTTGGTGGAAGAACAGAATTTATTTTCAAGCTTTTCTCACTTTCCCTTCAACCCATAGTGCCATTTTTTTGCACAGTTCATAGCATCCCCTCACCATGTTCCAGGGGAAATGCATTCTGGCAATGGAGTACATCAAATCAGTTCAATAGTTAGACCGACATATGAGTTAAACAGAGACAGTATCCATTTGTCTTCAGTTAAGGTGCTTAATAGACAATAGCAAGCTATTCAGATCCCATTTGGTCTTTGAAAGAGGAAATTATAAGTTCTATCTTGCAGTAGTCATATCCCATTTCAAGTACGATGTTGTGCTCTGGGCACCACACTTTGAAAGGATTCAGATAACTGGCAGAGGTTCAAAGAAGGTCAGTGAAGATGACTAGAAGACTGTAAATTTTTCCTATGAAACAAAGAAACGGGGAATCTTTAACTTTGCGACCGAGGTTGCAAATGAAAACTCTCTTTAGATGCCTGAAAAGATGTGTAGAAAAAGCCATCAGTCCTCCAATCCTTGGACACAGTTCCGAGCCAATCTGTGTTCCTAGCTGACCTTGAAATGCTGAATGAACTATAGAAGCTGGTGCTGCTCACTGACAGGATGCACAAAAAGCCACAGTCCAACCTATCTTCTTGATCCATGCCAAAGTAGTAACAATACTGGTAGCCCTCGACTGACATCCGTTCATTTAGCAACCGTTCAAGTTATAATGGCACTGAAAAAGTGACTTATGTCTGGTTCTCACTTACAATTGTTGCAACATCCCCACTGTCACATGATCAAAATTCGGCACTTGGCAACCAGGTATGTGATTACAACGGCTGCAGTGTCCCAGAGTCATGTGATCACCATTTGTAACCTTTCATCCATCCAGCTTCCGACAGGCAAAGCCAATGGGGACGCTGAATTTGTTTAATGGCTATGTGATTTATTTGACTTAATTGCACGGTTTAGCAGTTGTGGCATAAATGGTAGAATTGGACATGGCCCACTTAGCAACAGAAATTCTGGTCACAGTTGTGGTCGTAAGTCAAGGACTTCCTGTACATGTATGTACATTTCATTTGTTGCGTTTTAGAAAGAAAATGCTTTGAAAATCAGATGTCTAGGCAGTCCAAGTGCTCTTCTTTTGCTCAATTTGGAGGCAAGAGTTATGTCAATGAAACTGTGGAGATGCCAATTTGCAGAGGGGAAAATCTCAGGAAATGGATGTAAACAAGAGTTTTGACAATGGGAATGCAGGCCCTCTCCTCCACGACTTCTTTCCGTGAGCCTATAGCATTTCTACATAAAAGCTGGCTTCAGAACAGTTGTTCTCATGCTCCATGCATTGGCTCAACCCTTCGATGGAAAGTGTGGCATCATAAGAGCCAAGAGCTAATGAAAAAAGAGCAAGCAATTCCCTTCATTGATTGATTCCAGGGAGGTATCCAGTTTAATATTTTGTTATTGTATTGTGTGTGACTGTTTTTTAGATGGCTGTATACCACCCTGGGTCCCTTCGGAGAGAAGGGCAGTATAAAAATATAAATAAATAAATAAAATAAATAAATAAAATAAAAAGAAAAAAATCAGGAAAAAAATCCTCAATACCACAAAGATTAGCATTAATTATGGCATAAAGATATGTGAAATACTTGTTGAGCAGTGCAAAGGAAAAGTCTTACAGAAATTGATATTTTTCTAATCAGATCTTCTTTCTGTCCTCAGAAGAAGAAAGGCAAATGCTTATGAATTTCAGCATTCTGAATTCATAGTGCTCTCACGGATAGGGCACTGTTACTATAGAAGTGACTAATTTCAGGTAGTAATACTAAGTAGTTCTTGCTTAGCAAAGTTTCATTTAGTGACTGTTCGCAATTATGACAGTGATGAAAAAGTAACATTACAGCTGATCCTCGCATTTATAATCTTCACATGTCTATAAAGCAAAGGAAAACTGAAATAAGATCATAAACCCAGTCGCAGTTTAGCAATTGCTTTACTTAATGATCAAGTTGTCAGTCCCAATTGTGGTTGCTAAATGAGGAACAGATGTAACTTCAGTACCAGTTTGGGACTGCTTCCATTTTTCCTGTCACGTTCTCTTCCTTTTCCTCCCGGTGATGAGGCTTTCTAGAGACAGTGTTTTCCTGGGTTTAGTGTTTTTGGGCGAAAGGTGACCACTGTGACTTGGAGTGATTTGCAATATCTCATTCCATCACCTGTTAGTTTTATATTAGATCTTCAGAGACACCAATTCCTGTACCTCAAGCTATTTCTTGTGTGCTTATTTCTGCTCTTCGCTAGACTTCCAGGTGAACAACTTGGATAACTATATCCAAGTTGATAACTATAGTACTGGCTCTAACAGGTCTAGGACATGATTGACATATGCTTTTCTTGAATTTAGGAAGTGCATTGTAAGATTATAATTTTTGTGGGCATTTGCATCAAGAGAGGTGTGGATAATATCAAGACAAACCTTGGGCTTGATTTTTCTGAGTATAACACCGTCATACCTTCTGACGGTGTCCTTTGTTTATGAAATAGTTTCTCTTATCAAAATCAATTCTTTCAATTCTTGCTGCATATTTTACCACAGTGGTTAAGTGTGTATTGCCACATTAAAAAAGATTTTTTTCAAAATAAATTGATGGTGAGTTCGGAAAGATGCTCTTTTTGACTATGCGAAAAAAGAACCCATAGTTCATAGTGAGTGTTTATTAGGGTCAAACAAAAATGTGAAGATTTGTAAGGTTTGGAATTCCCTATAAGCGGATGATTATTTAGTGGGGTAGAGAGGTAGTTCTCAATTTATAACCATTTGTATAATGATGAATCAAGGTTTCAATGGCCTTGGAAAGAGTGACTTAATACCTCTACTCCCATGGGCTACCCCATGGTCATGTGATTACAGTTTGTCAACCCGTTAACATTTATAACTGTTGTACTGTCCTGATTGCCATTTACGACCTTTTTTGTCAATTTCCTGCAAAAAGAACTCCCTCATTGGGTAAGCTGAATTCGCTTAATGACAATGCAATTTGCTTAATGACTATGTGATTCATTTAACAGCTGTGGTGATTTGCTGAACAACCGTTGTAAAAATTGTCATAAAATTGAGTCCGACTGGAGCAAACCTATGATGGAAATTTTGGTTCATTTGTGGTTGTAAGTCAAGGAGCATCTGTACTTTGTGGAACCATACAATAATGAATTTCTGAATTTATGCCAGTCATCAAGGAAGTTGATAATATTAAGGTGGATCAAATATCTGATTCAATAGAGAGGTATTCTATTGAATATAGAGAGATACAGTGCATGCTTACAGTAAATTAGTTTGGTAGTTATGCCAGTGAGCATGTGGAATGTTGCCCTGATTATTTTTGCCACATTATCAACATGCATTTTATTCTGGTGGTGTAATGAAAATTGCTAACTATGTATGGTAAGCCCCTTGTATGATACAAGATAAATATCTGAGCATCATTCCAGTGTGCTAGGATACAGTACAACTGTATAGTTTTCTTTAGACTAGCCTGTTGACTGTTTTTAACATACTGAATTATTGTTTTATTATACATTGGAAATTAAATAAGGTACCCCCCTTAAATATTTTGTGGAACATTTAGTTTCAATTAGTGCAATTATAGATTCCATTCCTTCTACGTAATATTTGTGGTACAGGAACATAAAGAATCAAGGAATCAAGTATTGTTCTTCAATAACATGTATCCACATAACATCAATTACTGAATATAAATTTACCTAAGAGAGTTATTTGTTATGAATTATAAATAATTACTTGGAAACAAGAAAAACAATCCGACCAGTTTACTTTTATCTAACTTTGGGAATAAAAATACTAGCCTTAACTGCTGGCTTTACTACTGTTTAATAATGAAATGGCTACTAAAATCCGTGATATTTTGTCTTTACAATCACTTCAGTTGTCATTAAATATAATAAAAGTGTTTGCTACCATTGAAATAAATCATATTCCAATGTGATGTTTCATCGATTCCATTCTAAATATTCATTATAGCAGCCAAACTCTGTGGTGCTATAAAGATGCTTCTCTTAGCACTTTTTAAATTTAATCTGTTTAGACAAATTAGCCCACTCTCCACTTCCTTTATAGAGATCCAAGGACACAGACACAATAAAAACAGAGAAGATACATACAGTGAGGTAGCCAGGATTAGAAATTAGAAAGAAAAAGAACACAGCAGTAA
This sequence comes from Pareas carinatus, assembly GCA_032468095.1. NCBI lineage: Eukaryota > Metazoa > Chordata > Lepidosauria > Squamata > Pareidae > Pareas > Pareas carinatus. The sequence goes on from JANHFO010007528.1 coordinate 312,704, forward strand.
TTTAACCTTAATTTAATAATATCCTTTAAGAAAGAAAACCTTTCCCATGAATTCATTTCTGTGCGTATTGACAAGATTTGGATTATATTGAAGAAAAACATGTAGCTTTTTCCCTTTGTAATTATTGCCACAAGCACATTAGGAAACAAAAAGTGTTTGTGTCCATAATAGTTTTCTTTGAGCCAGCAAATGTTCCAGGAGCTCAGTCATTGTCCATCATTAAAATTTAATAACTCTTAATCAATGTAATGGATTCAAATACATCTCATCTTGAGGGGTTCCTGTTTGTATTTCTTTTGATTTCTAGTCACTCTAATTTTCAATTTTGAACCAGCATCTCAGATCTAGGCTTGCTGTTTTATTTTCTTTTTATCTTCTTGCTTTCTTTTTTCCTTTGAAATCTGTTGTTATATACTGTACATCTGTAATAAAACTTTTCTCTGTACTTGACAGACATTCTGAAGGAGCGAACAGTTCTGCTGCCACATGTTAATTACCATTTCCGGCATGACTCAACGAAAATGTTTGTTGTGGAGATTACTTCATGTAATGTTCATAATGGAATTGCCCTGCGTGCACGTGCTCCTTTGAAGCATATGCATGTGACAGTACATGTGTGCAATACACACCCACCCACACAGACATACACACACCCACAAAATAAAGAATAAATACCAAGCGTTTTCCTATTTTAGCCTGCTCTTATAATTTTGAAGTTTTCAGTTCCTTATGCTTTTGATACAAGTATTTTAATTGTTTTATTCTTTTTTTAAAAAAAAAACAATCTCTTGACGATATACTGTACTACATCAATTATAAGACACATGTTTTTTTCGTATTTTGATGTCTCGGTATTCATGGTGCGTTTTATATTCAATGGCATCTTACTAGGGTAAAGGTTTTTTTGTTTTTTATTTCTAACAGAAAAATAAGGGTGCATCATATAATCGATGTAATACGGTATGTCTAAAAAACAGCATGTAAATGGATTCTTTTGAAAGCTTCAGTAATTCTCTGGAAAGTGATGATGGAAAAAAAAGTATTAAGAGAGTGAATATAGAAAGAAAGAGAGAAAAACTAAAGAAAATCCAGCATATTCTAGGAACGGCATGCAAAATGAGGTTTCAGTATTTCAAAATCGTACTGTTTCTTTAATGTAAGGTAGAAGATTCACAGCTAATCTTAGCCATTTCAGTAAAGAAAATGTGTGTAAATCTGACCTTCTTAGGCTTTTAAGCTGGGCTTATGGCCACACTAAATCACTGTAACAAAAGTAGTCTCAGATGCTAAATATAGCTCCCTGGAAAGCATTTTTACAAAAGATGTAAAGACATCAGAGTATATGCCATGTTCACACACAAGACACAATTACAGATGGCAAGCTGATTTGGAACGCGATTGAACAATGATCTGTGCAATTCAGATATGGATAGCTTTTCATTTGATTTGCTCTAAGATACATATAGTCCTTGACTTGTAATTGGTCATTTAACAACTGTTCGTGTTCTGATAGCAATAGCACTTAGACTTATAGACTGCTTTCACAGTGCTTTACAGCCCTCTCTAAGCGGTTTATAGAGTCAGCATATTGCCCCCCAACAATATGGCTCCTCATTTACTGACCTCAGAAGGATGGAAGGTTGAGTCAAACTTAAGCTGATTAGAATCAAACTCCTGGCAATGGGCAGATTTAGCCTGCAGTACTGCATTCTAACCACTGTGCTACCACGGCCTTGGAAAGGGTGTTTATGGCTTCCAGCTCTCATAAAATGTTGTGCAACCTCACACACCATCCCTTCACATTTACGACCGTCCTGTGACCATGATTTGTGAGGTTGGTTTTTTTTTGGCAGTTTCCAGCAAAAAATACCCATTCAGGAGAATGGATTCAGATTTGACTGGGTGATTCGCTTAAGAACCACATGATTCAGACTTACAACTGCTTGATTTGCTTAACAATCACTGTAAAAATGGTCATAAAATTGATTCTTGTCATGTTAGTGTCTCAACCATCACAACTTATGACTGAATACCACAATGTTGATTATTATCTATAAATATTGCAATGTTGGTTAATTAATAAGAACAATTTTGGATTGGCACATTTCTTCCGCATTTCTTGCTTTTCATTATTATTGTAAAGATTTTCCTTCCTTCTGTTTGAAATATCGGCACCTCAGCTTTTTTTTTGCTCAACTTTAAATAAACTGGAGTTAACTTTAATAACGATATGAGACATGCTAAGCAAGAGTTTATAAAGTTTATAAAGGAAGTTGATTTCAATAACTAGAAATTAATCAGCTTTGTCATTAGGTGACATAGCTAATTTCTAATCCTGACCACCATTCTGAACTTTTTTGACCTCATTCCTCCGTACCCCTCTGTGGAGAAATGTACAGCCCTCACTCCTGCAAGTGTAGTTTCATAACTCTGAAGCTATCACTGGCATAGCTTGGCATATGAATATGTAAAAATTTTTTGATGAGAAGCTGCTTCCATATGCCACTCTGCATGAATTCTCTTCTTGGAAGTTTTGGTGAATCTGGACTGGTTCCAGCCTTCGACAGGCCTCTTCTGCATTTGGAGCAGAAACCACACTTCTGCTGAAGCAACTTCACATGTTATATATAATTAGACACAAGTGGCAAGATGCTCTTTTGGTTTGTCACCAAGCCTTCCAAAGATAACAGTTGCTACCTCCCATTTATTCAAATTTAAAAGACCTCTCCAGATATAAATATATAAGCTGACATTTCTCTTAACCATCCCTTACTGGATTTTTGTTGATTAGTAAGGAGACTAATATGACATTAAGATTTAGAGATGGGTTTATGGAATCAGGATGAGGTGTGGAATGAAGTATTTGATTGTCTTTAAAATACAGTGATACATTTTTAAATATTGACTATACTTGCTGAGAATGAAAGGGGAAATTTCTCCTTGTAATCCCTTCTTTCTTCTTTCTTTTGTTTTTCCCTACACTTAAAAAGTAAAAAAAGTATATTTTATTATTTTTAATGTATTTTTTAATGAGGACGCCATATTAGTTTTGCTTGTTTAATATTTCCCTCAAAAAAAGTTTCCACCCTTGCAAGGGACTGCAACTGCTAACCTAGAAGAATAGCAAGATTCTCTTCAACATATGAACATCTTATCTGTCTAACTATTTGCTGTGTACATGGCTATGAGATCTAGGCATAAGTGGAGTTGGTGATAGGAAAATCTTCCTCTTATCTATCATAGCAACTGGTAGAGAAATTGGAGGAATCTCAGGATAGAAATTCTGCTTCAATTAACTTCCTGTCTCATTAGTCCAGACCTATTAACTGCAGAACAATTCTTCCATAGCAAAAAATGACCAATGACTGTATATATTTATTTACAGTACTTATTATATGAGCTGTGGTGGCACAGTGGTTAGAAATCAGTATTGCAGGCTAATTACCTCACTACCAGAAATTTGATCCTAACTGACTCAAGGTTGACTCCGCCTTCCATCCTTGTGAGGTCTGTAAAATGAGGTACTTGATTGTTGGGGGGCAATATGCTGACTCTGTAAACCACTTAGAGAGGGCTGTAAAGCCATGTAAAAGCAGTGTAAAAGCACTATATAAGTCTAAGTGCTATTGCTATTGCTGTTTACTTATGTATTTATTTAAACAATTTACAGTATAGAGCTGCCCATCATATAGTAGTAAGTCTGAGCAGTGGTTATACTCCAGAATAATTTTTTGTTTAGATGTCACTTTCAGAGCTACAAGTTTATTCAATACACTGTAGGTTCAAGAAAGCATGTAAAGTAAATCATGTTTTTATGGCAACATCTAGTCTAATAACAGGTAGTACAATCAATAACAATGTTTTGAGCTGGGGTTATTTTTAGAATTTGAACAATGTGTAATAGGTATGTTTACAACGTGGCTGCCATGGTATGTTGGTGGTAGGAGATTGACTATTTATAACATAATTTCTAAAGTGCTAATGGGGTAGTCATAGTTGATTCTGAGAAAACAAACTGATGTGGTTAAAATAAAATCAACAGGCTAAGAACAAGGCAGGAAATGTAATCGTAATCTTAAATATAAATTGTATATTTGTACAAAGTACAATAAGCCAACTGCTTTTCAGAAATCAAAACACATAACATATCCCTGACACAAAATCTGTCTCTCACACACGTACTCAAAACAAGTAAATGTTTTGCACACACATCTCCTGTGGGTAAAATTGCTGTGGAGATTACTGATCTTTCTGTTTGACACTTCATTATTTTGTTAGTGGATGGCTAGATCTCTGAATGGACTCATTCTCAACACCTTCACATTGGTATTCAGAATATAAGTCAATCCTTTCATTTTGTTGCTTACTTTCACAAATGGTTGTTATTGGTATCCTATTTGGAACTTGTGCCTGTGTAGCAAGGTGGACGAACTCAATTATAGCAGTGATGGGTGCACCATTAGAAGACTGAAGGAGTAGGTTGGGACTGACTTTCCTGCAGATAATCTATGTGTTTGCCAATGACTTGATTGTACATAAACATCACCATATCACTGTATACTATCAATAGATCAAGACTGCAAGGTTAGTTCTATCCAGCTTGGTTGTTATGAATAAATACTGACTGGGGATTCTGCTACATTCAGAGAGAGAAGTGATCAATTGGCTCATTTTACATTAACATGTTGTTGCATGTATGCAAACAGGCATGATAAACGCAAATTTATGAGAAAGATGATTACATAGATACAGAACTATGGTGGTGCAGTGGTTAGAATGCAGTATTGCAGAGTAACTCTTCCCCCTGCCAGGAGTTTGACCCGGACTGACTCAGGATTGACTCAGTCTTCCATTCTTCTGAGATCCATAAAATGAGAACCCCAGATTGTTGAAGGCAATGTGCTGACTCTGTAAACCTCTTAGAGAATGCTGTAAAGCACTATGAAGTGATATATGTGCTAAGTACTATTGCTATTGCTACAGCTAGTGCCATAAGAGTTGTGTAGATTCATCAGGGACATGTTCCTTCTTGATTTGGTCATGTATCCACAAACACTACTTCCTTTGAATCGTAATCCCTAGCCAGAAGAAATTGAAGTAAGATATATCTTCATTGTTTTTGAATTGGCTTAGGTTCAAGAAGAATTATGCTAATTGTCAGTTGTCTAAATATCTTCAGTGGCTGTTTTAGTTTGCTGAATCAAACAAAACTCAATGTATTGTGATCTTCTGGAGTAATATGTTTAATATGAAACTGTGTTCTCGTAGATAACATATTACAGCAGACAAATGAGATTAACTCTGATTTTTACAGGTGCTCAAAGGCAAATGACAAAGCTGCATCCAATTGTCAAAACCTTTTTCATACTACACACATGCTTATCTAGCTTATTCAAAATGTGGCCGCGCGGGGGGTTATGGAGGCCAGTGGCAGGACCCAGGTGGGACCCCCTCGTGCGTGAGCTGCATTGGTTGCTGGTGGGTTTCTGGGTCCGTTTCAAAGTGCTTGTTATGACCTTTAAAGTGCTCCATGGCTTAGGACCCAGTTATTTATAGCAAATAACTGGGTCCTAGCAAATACCTCCGATCGACCGGTACCCTCCCACAGAGAAGGCCTTCTCAGGGTGCCGTTGGCCAGACAATGCCGGCTGGCGACCCCCAGGGGGAGGGCCTTCTCTGTGGCGGCTCCCACCCTCTGGAATGACCTCCCCCCAGAGATCAGAACAATTACAGACCTCCGTGCCTTCTGTCGGGCATTAAAGACCCATCTATTTACCCTGTCCAGGTTGGCCTAATCCGCACTTTTTTCCTTCCCCTAATGTTATTAATTTTAAATTAGTTTTTCGGTTTTAATTTGGTTTTACATTTGACATGAAATCAGCCACTGATATAATTGTTTTATATGTCTTTTAAAGTGTTGTTTTGTTGTATTTGTTATAATTGTTTTTACTTGGCTGTACACTGCCCTGGGTCCCTTCGGGGTGAAGGGCGGTATAAAAATTTAATAAATAATAAAATAATAATAAATAATACAATAGGAATTTTAAAATGGAAAAGTGCTATAGCAGGAGTAGCAAGCAGAGTCTCAGTCTGATTTTTCAAGACTTGCTTCCAAACAGTAGTTCACAGACATAACAAGCATTTGCAGTGTTAATTGTTTAGAAAAAACAACAACAGTCCTTACAAAAATCCATCAAATATCATTCTCCAAAGCACAGCTGAAAAAGCCCCTTTCTATATTAGTGTTTTTCAAACTTGTCATGTTTAAGATGTGTGAACTTCAGCTTCCAGAATTTCCCAGCCAACATGACACAGTCAAGAGATCTAAATGGCAACTTAGCTCAGATAACAAGAAACCTGGGAAGAAACGTTGAAACAATTCAAAGATACTCTGTCTTAAATAATTCACAGAAATGAAAATGAGAAATCCCACTTGTTTTCAAAGAGTTCGTATTTACCCAAGACTAGCATGAAAGCAACCATAACTTTTACGAAAAGCCTGTGTAGTTCTTGGCCAGATGCATGGGACTTGGTAGTCTCAGTCTGAAGAAAATCTTTGGCACTGAGTCAAGTTGCTTCTAACTTGTATCTTCTGTCTCATAAATCCTTGAAAGCAAAGATCCCAATTATTGGCATTATTAAGTGAATTAACTTATTCGCATCCAGCCAATTTTTACTGTCTCTGACATTCCTTTATTCAAACTACGCATTTATTCACATTGCTCATATATTAAGACATTACTCACATATAAGTCCACACATTCCTTCCATATAAGAAGAATATTTAGAATTGGCAGAACTATAAATAAGGGACCACAGTTGATATATTATGAGTACAACATGAATTGGGTCTGATTTACAGGACTTTATACGTAATCACAGGTAGATACATTCGTGTCTGCTGTATTCATGAATACGCCCATTCATTTCAGTGGCAAACTCAATTAAAAATATGGATAGAATATTATGGCCTGCGTGTTACAGAATTCTACTTGTAATTAGGTATTTGTCTTTATTTATTTATAAAACACGTATCCCTCTTTTTCCCCAAGAGTGTCAGAATTTCATGTCTGTGAACAGTCATTGGATCAGAGTCAGAGATGGAAAACCTGCATCTGCTAGATGTATGGCGCCTTTGACTCATATTTACAATACAGATCAGGAAGAATTTTATCTATAACCTTAATCTACCAAGAATGGGAGAGGGGTGTTATATAATGTTATGCACAATTTTCATTATTTTGAGGTTGATTCAGTACATAATGCTAACCTTTTTGGGCCCTGGTCATGATTATGCACACTGGTGAAAAAAGTTAGGTAATTGTCCAATTGCCACAATTTGGGCCAGTTCTGCTCCAGGTTATTTACTCCTATGCCCTTCTTTCATTTATTTTTCTCCTTCTTTCCCTCCCTCCCTCCCTCCCTCTCTTTCTCTCTCCTTTGCAACCCTCCCCAGTTATCTGAAGCAATTATTTCTTATAGTATATACATTTTGAAATGCTTAATTGGGGGGAAATTAAGTTTCAGTAGCATGAGATATTTGTTGTTTATCTACTTAATTTGTATTTTAGTTATTTTAGTCTCTCTGTTTTTTAAGTGTGAAAGTTTGAATTAATTAACTGAAAATATGTCTTGTTCCTCAGAAACACAGATGTCAAGTTGTTTGCAGGTTAATTGTGTTTAGGTTTTGTAAGAAAGCAACAACTAAAAACTAAAAACAAACTAAATTTGAATGAAAAAATACCTTCTTTTGATTTTCTCATAAAGATATTAAATCCAGACATAATCAGGGTTCAGTTCAACAAAAATTAATGGAGCAAATTAATACCAAATTTGATCAATACGAAACATACCTGTATCTGAATTCATTCCTAGATCTTTTTAAGAGTTGCTTACAAAACAATTTATATGTGCTTACTTAAAATTCCACTCCACTTACTTTACTTTTAGACAAGCAAATATAGAATTGCAAACTCATAATCGTACTTTGTGAAGAAAATTAACTCATATATTTATATTCTTAGATGCTTTAATTATTTTGATTTTGTTACTAAGAGATTATTACTGCTATTACAGTAATCTTGGTACAGTGGTTACAGGGTAATACTGCAGCAGATCACTTGATGGATTAGGTAATCCTGGAAGCCATTATGAAACTGGTTGGCCTTTTGTAAGGTTGTTCATCTGCCTCCTCAGTCTGAGTGATCAACTGAAAGATTATTATACAAGACATATACAGGTGAAACTCGAAAAATCAGAATATCGTGCAAAAGTTCATTTATTTCAGTAATGCAACTTAAAAGGTGGAATTTATATATGAGATAGATTCATTACATGTAAAGCGAGATAGTTCAAGCCTTGATTTGCCATGATTTTGATGATTCACAATTCCCAAATTCCCAATCCCCAAATTCACAATCTTAGAAAATTAGAATATTACATGAAATCAATAAAACAAGGATTGTACATAGAACAATATCGGACCTCTGAAAAGTATAAGCATGCATATGTACTCAGTACTTGGTTTGGGCCCCTTTTGCAGCAATTACTGCCTCAATGCGGCGTGGCATGGATGCTATCAGCCTGTGGCATTGCTGAGGTGTTATGGAAGACCAGGATGCTTCAATAGCAACCTTCAACTCTTCTGCATTGTTCGGTCTCATGTCTCTCATCTTTCTCTTGGCAATGTCCCATAGATTCTCTTTGAGGTTCAGGTCAGGCGAGTTTGCTGACCAATCAAGCACAGTAATTCCATGGTCACTGAACCAGGTTTTGATATTTTTGGCAGTGTGGGAAGGTGCCAAGTCCTGCTGGAAAATGAAATCAGCGCCCCCCATAAAGCTTGTCTGCGGAAGGAAGCATGAAATGCTCCAAAATCCCCTGGTAGACAGCTGCGTTGACCCTGAACTTAATGAAGCACAGTGGACCAACACCAGCGGATGGCATGGCTCCCCAAATCAACACAGATTGTGAAAACATCACACTGGACTTCAAGCATCTTGAAGTGTGTGCTTCTCCATTCTTCCTCCAGACTCTGAGTCCTTGGTTTCCAAATGAGATGCAGAAGTTGCTCTCATCAGAAAAGAGGACTTTGGACCACTGAGCAACAGACCAGATCTTTTTATCTTTAGCCCAGGTAAGACAATTCTGATGTTGTTTGTTGTTCAGGAGCGGCTTGACAAGAGGAATACCACATTTGAAGCCCATGTCCATGATCCGTCTGTGTGTGGTGGCTCTTGATGGACTGACATCAGCTTCAGTCCACTCCTTGGGAAAGTCCCCAACACTTTTGAATGGCCTTTTCCTGACAATCCTCTCCAGGCTGCCGTCATCCCTGCTGCTTATGTGCCTTTTTCTTCCACACTTGCCCCTTCCACATAACTTTCTATTAATGTGCTTTGATACAGCACTTTGGGAACATCCAACTTATTTTACAATTACCTTTTGTGGCTTTCCCTCCTTATAGGGGTGTCAATGATAGTTTTCTGCACAACTGTCAGGACAGCAGTCTTTCCCATGATTGTGATTCTTACTGAACCAGACTGAGAGACCATTTAAAGGCTCAGGAACCCTTTGCAGGTGTTATGGCTTAATTAGCTGATTAGAG
>JANHFO010007528.1:346067-358443 GCA_032468095.1 Pareas carinatus
TTGCCGCCTTATTTGTTGAAGCAAGGACAACAGATTTTCACACTTCCTTCAACATTAATCACTAGAAGCATTTGTGAGCTAAAATCATCTTGCATAATAAAGCTATATTGATCTTTACATGCCATAATATTTTTGTTTTTGCTGCAGAAAATGAAAGTGTCTTTGAAAGTAAACTTGGAGTTTGAAATAAGGACCCGTTTCTGTTGTAGCTTTTACTGATACTCCTCAACTTATGAACAATTGCTTAGTGACCGTTCAAAGTTTTGCCCTATCTGAAAAAAGATGTACAACCTGGATCCAAAGTTCCGACAGTTGTCCCCTCATGGTCTCATGACCGCACTCTGGGTGTCCTGCGGTTATGTATTTATGATGGTTTTGCCAAAAACCGGCACTTCTGGTTTTCTTCAAACCTGTGCCATAGTAAACAATGGGTTTGCTTAAAGAACTGTAACACTCTCATTTTACCACTGCCACGTCTGCTTAATGACTACTGTAAAAAATATTGTAAAATTGGCTTGGTGACATGGCAGGTACATTTTATGACTTACAACTTATGGGCAGGGTCCATTACTGTTGTAACTCGAGGACTGCCTATACTGGATTTGGTACTTGTATTCCAGGGAAGCACTAATTTGTTACAGTTTTCAGAAGGACTCCCTTTGCTCTTCTTTTTTAGTGACTTTTCAAGCATGGACAATAGTGAGGGATGCTAAAAACTGTAGCTTATCCAGTAATTTACAAGACATTGAGTTCCCCTGTCCTATGAGAACTTTATGGTAGACACTGCGATTGCTTTTATTTTCAGTGGTTTGAATCAGGTGGGAAATCCCAGTGTAATTTCATTGGTTTTGGTTTGATTTTTTTTAAAAAAAGTCTGACAGGAAAATGAAGCAAATATAATCAGCACACCTTAGTAGGAATAGCTATTACTGCAATTTTGGGGAAGCGCAAACCATTATTTCATGATCTAGCCAGAATGAGAATTTATTTAAAAATCTCATCTTTTGGATAGAAGACATTAATGGACGGCGGTGTACAATGTGTTGTTAATGGTTTAATGATTAAAGTTATGTTTTTCTAGATAGGTTTATTTAGCAAATTTGCATTTTCTTTCTTACTATTAGAAATCGCAAAACCACATTTATTAGCTGAAAAAGAATATATGATGATTATTACTCAGAATTTCAGGGTTTTTTTCTTTGTCTTTACTGTTTCTTTCAGCCCCTCATATGTATAGACCTCTTGTAAGATGATGACTCATAATAAGCTCCTGGTATGGCTTGTAACTAGAGAATTTGCTGTAGTTGCTTCTAGTCTTCCTTACTATTGTGGGCTCTGCATTGTATGCCAACTTTATTTGAGGCTGCAGAATGTTGCCATAGGTAAGGTCCAACATATAACTAGAAAAAAGTTAATAAAGAAAGACAGCACAGCCTGGACTAGCAAAGTACAAGCATCGCAGATGAGGAAGACTTTTATCCCTTTCTTTGGACTAGAAAATTTAGCGTAATCTGCAAATCTGGCAATTTCAATTTTAGCCATTACTCCAAATTCCTGAATAAATTAAAAAGTCCCTGGTAGATCTTTGTGGGAATCTAAAACAATGAATGTGATAAAATCTATCTTCTGCTTTCTTTCTTTTTTTTAACCACTTACCAGATAATAATAGTATTCAACTTTTATACCATAACGGCTAAATTTGCTCTGGACTTGGAGGCAAGAGACTTTGTTAAAAGTCTTTTGAAAATGAATGCAAACATTATTTGCTTTTATCCAAATACTTAAGTTCCCATAAGTATTTGGATAAAAGTAAATAATGTTTGCATTTATCTTGACTCAGTAAGCTTCTATAGTTCATTCAGAGTGTTGACAAGATTAATGAGCAAATAATATAGCTTTATTGAAATGATTTATGTATCTATCAATATACTCATTTGCTGCTTTAGACACTGGGATAACTCTAGGTAATGTACAAGTTAGGACTGAAAACAACAAAATAGAAAATAGAAAACAGTAAGGCAGTCCTTGCTTAAGGACTGCCTTGTTTAATGCCTATTCAAAATCAAAGTGACACTGATAATGTAACTTTAGCACGGATCCTTGTATTTATGACTGCCTTAGCATTCCAGTGGTTACTTGATCAAGATTATGGGATTCACAAGTAGCAGGCATTTATTACTGTTGCATTGTCCCATGGTCATATGATTAATATTTCTGTACTTCACATCCAACTTCTGCCTATAGAGGCAGCTAAACAATGTCGGCTGGCGGGCCCATCGGGCAGGGCCTTCTCTGTGGCTGCCCCAGCTCTCTGGAACCAATTACCTCCGGACCATCCCCACCCTAATGGCCTTCCGAAAGGCTTTGAAGACCCGGTTTTTCCGGCAGACTTGAGGCCGTTGATCTCGCCTGGTGATCTGGCGAGATCCAGCCATGAATGGTGTCTGAGTGTGTTTTAAAGGTATTTTTAAATGTTTTAAAATATTTTTTAATGCAATATGTTGTGAGCCTCCCTGAGTCCTTGGAGAGGGGCGGCATACAAATAGGATTGATTGATTGAATGAATGAATGAATGAATGAATGAATGAATGAATGAATGAATGAATGGAGAAACTGACAGCAAAGTCAAAAGTCATGGTTACATGATATTTAACAGTTGCGGAGATTTGCTTAACAACTACAATGAAAGTGAAGGTTGTAAGTCTATCATAGTCATGTGATGTCTTGCTTAACAACGACATCACTTAGTAACCGAGCTGCCATTTCCAACTGTGGTGGTTAAGAGAGAATAATAAATAACAGCACATTAGGGAAAGGATACATCAAACTCAATCACACCATTAAGCCAAGGTATACAATCTGGAATCGTCTCATCTTACCTCAGAGGCCTGGAAAATCAAGTTTTTTATAGCTTTACAAAAGTATAGCAAAATTAGAACCTCCACACACTTTGGGGCAAACAGCGCTTCCATATGGCAAGTGACACTCCAGAGAAGATGCTCCTTTAGGTCCATCAGACGGCAATTCTTAACAGCCTGGAGTTGGAGTGTGACAACCGATCTAGTAGATCTTACTGGTTGTGGGCAGAAATGACAGGGAAATGCTATTATGTAGATAATCAGATCCAGGCCATTTAGGGCTTTATAGGCAACAGCCAACACCTTGTATTGCACACAGATGCCCACTGGGTTCCAGTGCATTTCACAAAACAGAGATGTTGCATGGGCAAAACATAATAATCCATAATAACTTTTGCTATTGCATTCTGGACCATTTGTAGCTTCTGAATGAATTTCAAGGGTAGCCCCATATGGAATGTCTTGCAGTAATGAAAGCAGGAGGAGACTAAAATATGACTGTGAGCAGAGTTTCCCAGTGCAGGAAAGATTGTAATTGGTACACAACATGGTTTTTTTCATGGAAAAGCCCTCCAGATGACAGCTGCCATTTCCTTATTTGAATAGGAACCAAGAGTCCATGAGAACCACAAACTGCATGCATGTTCCATCTTGGGAAGTGCAAAGACCACATTGAGCGGATTTTCAAAAATGCTGAAGTGTTGCATTTTCTCAAAGCGGTAGTACATCCATTTAAACAACTTCTTTATTCATGTGAACATTGGTGAACATGCAAAGGCAACACTACGAGGATTGCTTTGAAAGAAGAGTGGTCAGTTTGTCATAATCTTATATTTAAGAGTGTTACCTTCAACAACATTTCTTGCTGTCATAGAGATGCTGGTAAGAATCTCTCTTTAATCTCATTTAAAATGGTCAAGATTACCCTTTTTCCTAATCCTGCAATCTTTGATCAAGCTTGCTGGAAAATGTAGTAAGCTATACTTTTCGGATGGCATTATCCATGTTTTGTTCTGTTCACATGATGCAAGATAGCACCGTTTCTCTTACATCCTGTGTTATCTCTGAGTGGCAGGAAATAGATAAATGAAGCTGTGGAAGAGCATTGACGAATGTTGAAGGCTAAAGATGTTGGGTGCAGATCCGACTTCAGCTTCCTACTGCTTTGATATGCGGGTAGACCCCTCTGCCCATTGTTAATATAGTCGTTCTAGTTGACTTTCTTTTCTAGATCAGCCAAGAACTTGGTAAATTGCATTCAGATACTAACTTGAAGTATTGTTTAGCTATACTTTAATGAGCAAGTCAGAGTCAGCTGGCTTCATATGTCATGCTAAGCCACCATCATTGGCTTTTTACTATACAATAAAGTAGAACTAGGCAAAGTCAGTTAGGCCTTAGCACATTGTGTGAATTCAGCCTTTCTACACTTTCGTTTCCAGGTGAAAAATGTGAACTTCTTTCTATATGAATAGCGATAGAAGTAGTAATGTAAGAAGTAGTAGTAGTCAGTCCATTTTTTCCCAATAATTAATGTTTAATCATTACATTTTTATTACTTAATATAATTTCAACAATTATGTGTGATATGGAACTAAGTTGACTTTAGCATGACATTTAGCCTTATTTTTTGACATTAAAATGGGAAACAATTTTATTTAGCAAAGGCTTCTTTCTGTTAATAAGTATTCTGAACAAGAGGTTTTCAAATTTTACAATACCACAAACCTCTAACATGGTAAAGGAATTTGTGCACCTCCCTTATGAATGTCATTCATAGATGCAGTCAGTAAATACATTTATTACTAGATTCTCTGGGCTAAAGGTTGCATAAGAAATAAACGTGCCACATAGTAAAAGAGATGTACAGTTGCAATCATTTGTTTAGTTATAATAGTGCTGAAAAAAGTGACTTATGATCATTTTGCACACTTACGAGTGAGTGTGGAATCATGCTGGTGATCACATGATCAAATTTAAACACTTGGCAACTATGATGTCCCAGGATCATGTGATCACCTTTTACAAACTCAGTGGGGAAGCCAGATTCATTTAACAGCTGTTACTATCTTAACAACTAGTGATTCACTTAATTGTCTTGTTTAACAATGGAGATTTTGGGTTATAAATCGCAAACTACCTGTCATATTCATCATGCAGTCTTGAGTTAGACTTATTTCAACAGACTGGTCCTTTTCAGTTTGTCATCTACCATCCAGCAAAAGTGTTTCTATTTTAAAAGAGTAGACATTTAAAGTAAATGTCTTATTTACTGAAATAAGCAATATCAGATATACTGCACACTATCCCATAGGTTACCTGCCTGTGGATAAGCGATTTTTGATCGATGGTTTGATGGATCTAACCCTCTCTCAAAATTCACTCTAGGCCAGTGATGGCTAACCTTTTGGGCACTGAGTGCCTGGATGAGTCACGGCTAATGAGTCATAGGTCATGACATCATCACCTGGAGCCGCTACTCTTTTTCTGAGCAGGCGCATGGCTCTGTGATATCATTGCCTGGCATCACTACTCCTTTCTGAGCATGCTTAGTTCTGGGGTGATGCTGGGGCGGCTTGGCTCGTATGCCAGCAGAGAGGGCTCTGTGTGTCTGCTGTGGCACATGTGCTATAGGTTTGCCATCACTGGTTTAGGCCTTGTTCTGTGCATTGCTACCTGTGGACAGAGACTGAATTTTGATACCACAGTGGGTTTATATGTCAGTTGCATAAATGTCATCATCTTTTTTTAAAAAAGAATGTTTGTAGCATCCCACTCCTCTATTACTTGCACTTCAGAGTTTTAATCTACAGTTTTAACAACCCCAAAGGATTATGTTTCCTTTCAGAATGGGAAGTTAATTCTGTTTCTCAACTGAGAGGATAGGCTAAAGGTTTTTTGTTTTGTTTTGTCTTATTTTAGGAAGTTCCTTTCTTAGAAACTTTGTATCATCAAGGGTACTCTTAACTATTACTCAATCGTCTTCATTTTGTATCTGGACTATTGAGATAAATATAGTTTTCATTCTCACTCTGGAAATGTGTCATTCTTGCAGACATATTTTTTTCAAAAATAAAATTTGTAATGAATAGCCTATGTAATGAATCTCACGTATGGAAAAAAGAAAGCAAAGTTTTATTGCTCTATACTACAGATAGCATAGTTTGGCGGATTAATTTCTAAATTTCATATAATTGAGTCAAAGTCTGGATGACCTCAATTGTGAGAGTTTTGAAGGCATGGAATGCTGCTTCCCAATTCTGGAAAATCTTACACAGGAGAAGACACGAACACACCTAGACCTACATACCTGTACCCACACAGTATACTATATTAATATTTTTTCATTCTTTTAGCATTAGGAAGAAATATCATTTCCCACCTCACAATTGGATTTAGGAAAGGATCAGTAGAACACAATTTAAAAATAAATCTGAATTGCTTTAACAATCTTATTTTGGTCTGTCATATTTGAATGAAAAGTTCTCGAAGACCACTAGATCATATAATTATGGTAGCCAATCTTATGTCTACATGTCAACCTATGACTTTAGTCACTTCCTGATAGCATATATCATTGAGTTGGCTTCCTTATGGTCTTCCACATAGTTTCACAACTGTTAAAGGTGGTACTGCTTGTTGACTGAAAATAAAGGCAGAGCGGGAATGTGTAAGATAAAAGTAGGCATGTTTCTTAGTCTTTATTGGACTCTCTATTCTGTATTGAAATAATTGAATAGGAAACTTACAAAGCAAAACAATAAAATCTAGTCTCTTTTTTATTGATAAGAATCCCCTTGACCATTTATATAGAACAAAAACAGTGTTAACGTACAGTGTTAAAGCACCCTCAACTTTTTGACATTCTGATGATTACCGGAATAAGAAGTTATGAATTAGGTACAACTAAATAAAAAGTTGGAGGTTTGTGATTGGCTATATCTCTTGTGGTGGCCATTTTGTGAATGAACTTTCATTCACATCATCTTGTGAAATTATCCATAGCAGGCTCTCATTATACATTTTGCCATGGTCTAAAATTATAATGTATCTAGGACCTGAAGTGCTACAGTGTCATTGCAGACATTAGAATATTCGTAAGTACCAAAACTCTTTAGCAGAACAAACCAACAATAAAACAAAACAAAATGTTCATTTTCTGACAAGCTTTGTCCCTCTCATGTCTTTGATGTACCAGTCCAGCTAATAACATGAATGGAACTTTTATTTTCTTGCTAAACTTTAATTTTTTCCTCTAAGGGAGTGAGACTAATTTTGGAAGACAGTTTCCTAAACCATTTGACAGGCTTGTTTTCATAATATTTTGAAATGTCATTTAGAATTTGATTATTTACACTTCAAAACACAGAGGTGCCTTTTTATAGTGCTTCTTCTTAATGAAAGAGGGCATGAACTAAACAAGGGGGGATTTAGAAACTGGTGTGAATTGCTTTTGTGTGCTAGATTTGTCATGAAAGTTTTTACAAATTAGAGAATTTTCCTTGCCTTTTTAGAAATGAATTATTGGAGTTTTGAATTTGTTACATTCAGATCTATATGAATAGTATTCCTGATACCCCACCCACTTACAACCCGTTTGCGCTCTAAATTGCTTGCAAGTAGAGAATTCAAACTCACTATATGATCTACTGTATAGGTGTATGGTTGGCTCCTAAATTTCATAAGACATGTCATGAGAGGCTTAAAGGTGACATTAATCTAGGACCAAGAGAAGAACTTTTATCATGTCTCTCATATAACAAAGAGAAATAAAAAACTCCTGATTCCACCAAGCCCAATGCTGTCTAATGAGTAAACCACATTGGATGCTATTCTATTTAGTATGTATTTCCAAAAATTCCTGAACCCAGAGGGGATGTTCCTCACTCAGAAATGTGCCCACCTGTCTTGGATGTGGCATAAGCTGAAGACCCAAGACAAGGATAAGTGAGGGCAGGGTTTTATGGCCATCCTGCATACTATGGTGACATTCAGAGGTGCAAGATATCTAGATGCAAGAACCTGTTTGTTGAGGGATCTCTAGGGATCAGATGGAACTGTTGCTTCTTTTGCTACAGCCTCATTTCTGAATTGCAATCCTCCACCCCAGCTCCTGAATACTGTGGCTGGGTTGATGGCGGAGTTCCTCAGGCTCATGATCTTGGAGAACTTGACCTTGGTTTCTCAGAGTGTAAAGCCTGAGGTAGCACAGATGTCACCATGATAGCCATACAACCTGACCCAGGTCATTGAGAACTCAACACACAACTGTGGTGGGGGTGTCACATGTCAGATCTGATTTTCATGACAGAATAATGGTGACATGATCTGGAGGTTGTCATTATTATTCTGTCATGGTTGAATCATTTTCTGTTTACCTGAATTGCCCTGATGACACATCATTATTATGACCCAATTTGATTGATCTGCCCCAAAGACTAAAGGACCCCATTAGGTTTCATAAAATGTCTAAGTTGTTTTTGAAGGTCTGATGCATGACATGACTGAAGTCACTGCTTGGAATGAAAGGATGACTGAGACTTTTAATCTGATAATACCTATGCAGCCTCTACCCGCTCATGGATTGCAGCACTCTCATTGATTAACTGAGTAATTAAGACAGATAAATGGACAAAAAGAAATATCTGAAGCACCACTGAAGGACAACAAGGAATGAGCTCAAGCAATCACAAAATAGAGTCACTATTAAGACCTACCTTGTGGCAATAAGGATGGTGGATTTCATCAACATTTCACAGACTTTCTGCATCTGCAGATAATTTCCTGACAGACCTCTTTACAGTGGTCCAGCTCCTCTTGGGATGGAGGATTGAAATAGATTTTTCTTCAGGGCTCCTATGAGGAGTATTTTAGGCATCAGTTGGGTGAAGTCTCTTGGGTTACTTCAGGTTGAACTCTGGCCTTGAGACAGAGGTCATGAAGGTGATGGGAGTTCATACTAGGTCCCATTGTTGGAAATAAGTTTGACCTATGATCCTAGAGTAAACTAATGACCATTGCCAGCAAGGAAAGGTGATAGTAGAGGACATTGTTGTGTATTTTATCTACATAAAAATTGGGAAGGAGGAATGTATTTATTTATTTATTTAGATTTATATACCGCCCTTCTCCCGAAGGACTCAGGGCGGTGTACAGATAACATCAAAATTTAGCATTGAACTTTAACAATATTTACAAAATGTGGGATATGGGGGGAAGGGTATGGGAAGGGGGGGAGGGAGTTGGGAGGGAAAATTTATGCAAGATTCTTTATTCCCAATTTCCCATTAAATATTTAAATCCCTCATTTTAGTCAATGTGTTGTGCATGTTACTCATTATTTATTCAGTTAGGATATTTTCCCATTTCTATTGAGTAATTCAGTACAAGCCTATTAAAGCTTGTTGAAACGCAAATACAAATTCTGTACCAAATGAATGTTAACATAGTTTTTAATTATAATCATGCTTATTTCCCTTTTTCTTTTGGAAGACTGCTTAAATGCTGAGCAATTTTCATACTCCTGAGGCAAAATGTGTACACTCAGTACTTTCCAATCCATATTATGCTAGTTTTTTCATTATCCATTTTAATTTTTAAGAAAATCTATATTTTTGAATACCACAAATGTGATTGTTTAAAATTTGATTCAGATGAAGAAACTGTGCATGCTGCAAAGGGGAAATAGAGTATTTCCTCAGAATTTTGCAAAGATGTAGATTTACATGATTTGTTTTGAAAGAGAAAAAAAACTGAACTAAGCTTTCAGATCTACCAATCAGTCTAGTAGTTTCAGTCACTTTTCAGACACTACGGTATGATTATCTTCTGTGATCTTTTTTTCCAGATAGGAAAAGAAAAAGCACTTTATCATAAAAACACGAGACCTTTCCCCGCCCCTTTTCCTGCTAAACCCAGAATTGCATACTATAGAACATAAAATAATAGGGTTGGAAGAGTTCTTGGAGGTCTTCTTGTTCAACCCCCACCTTGAGCAGGAGACCTTATACCAGTGGTTCCCAAACTTTTTCAGTGCACCGCCCCCCACCGAAGTCCCTGTGGTCATGTTTCTGGCATGACTAGATGCCAAAGGCGCACGGAGCACTGTTACCTTCCCACTGAAGTGGTTCCTATTTTTCTACTTGCATTTTTTACGTGTTTTCGAACTGCTAGGTTGGCAGAATCTGAGGTGAGCAACAGGAGCTCACTTCATTAAGCAGTGCTAGGGATTCAAACTGCTGAACTGCTGACTTTCCGATTGAGAAGCTCGGTGTCTAATCGGCAGAGCCACCATGCCCCTTCAACAATAATATATAGGTTAAAACAAATCACAGCTGATTTGAATCAGATGCCAGACACATTTGGAGAGAATCTGTTTCCAGGAGGAACACAGGTCTCTTGCAATTCGCACTCATTTTTTCCCCCTAGCCTAGCCATATGACACAACGGAATTAAAGTATTGCTTACCTGATTTACAACATACTTAAACTTCATGACCATTTTACTCATCCACATTGCACGTCTTCCTGTAGTTTTATTTTCCCTTCAGTCCTCTGCTTTGCGTAGATTGCTCTGTCCTTTGTACTTTTCTTCCCATATGGACTCATCCTCATTTCCGTTTAATCATGGCACAGACACACCCCTTAGGAGGGTTGCTTTTGTTTCATCCCCAGGCCATACCTAAAGCAGCTTGAGGCTATATTTGGCTGTTGCAATTTTAAAGGAATGTTTTGTCTCAGTTTGTTGGGAGCAACAGTTTTTGCCAGGCACTTACTGTAGCATGCTTCGCTGACAATGTGGTTAATGTTATGGTCAGGAATGATATCTTTCAAGTTTCTACCAGTTTAAGCTAATGAGGACTTGCCTATTCCATGATCACTTATACCTGGGCTGCAAGAGAGAGTGGACATCTGGCTTGCACAGGAACATCTGGCTGCCTGGTGCTTTCCAAATTGCTTGTCAAGTCTTATGCGGTCTCCTTAGCTTCATGAGTTCATCAATTTTTGAAAGACCATGAGACCTGTTTTACAAAACTGCACTTCCAATCTGTCAGTTATTCTAACTGGACACAGACTTATTACTTTTCAAAAGACAGCTGGACCTGAATTTCAGAAATTACCTAATTGACTGTCCATCTGCTCCAACTTCCTGTAATTCAAGCAATGTGACAGATGCTAAACCTATCTGTTGATGCCATACTTATGTCAAGCTCTATAAGTATAAGTTAAGAAGAGCAACTGGTGAATTTTCGCACTGGAGAGAAGATGACATTCTCAGTGGGAGGAGAAACAAGGCTAAAGGAAACTGCCAGTGGCTTTTCTTGCCTCATTTGCTAGCCTCAGTGGTGAGGCAGAATAGGACTTTGTATTCAGATGTAGTCAGTTTTCTATTACTAGAAATATGACCATAACCTGAAACGGTTTGAACCTTGCTCTATATGATGCGCTCAAATACTAGTGATTGTGTCGTCATAGTATAGACCAGCCAGATGTTCTCAGTGTATATATATATATTCAATACCACATGGTCTGAAAAACCAATTTGAAAATTTATAATACAGTTGTAAAATATATAAAATGCATACAAATTAAAGCCATAGAAAACCATGTTCTTTAAAAAGGTGGTGAAAAAGAAGAAGAAAGGAATAAAAGCCATTTATGCAATGATGATATTTCATAATGAAGCCCCTACCTTCTTAAAGTTCTGGAAGCTTTTAAAGATGGAATTCTTTCAAAGAGCCTTCAAAAAGCAATCAAAAAGTAACTCTTCTTGGTTGCAGGGTCAATTTTCATGGCTTTCCTCTCTCCTCCTTTAGATACTTCTGGAAAGGTTCACATTGTCCTGTTCTGAAGGGAAAAATAGCCAAACTCAACAGTCACCCTATGGAATCATTTTCAAGAACAGTTAATTCCACTATCATTCAGTAGGGACAGGTAGCTGTCAAGGTTATTCAAGCATTCAAGCAAGTATTTTTAAATGCTGCCATCTCATTGTGTTTAATTGTTTATTGTTACCCATCCTTCAGCTTTAATAGGTTTTCTTAAGTCTCTGTGCTATGCTGCACACTGCTATAACTCTTTTCGTTGGTTCCCAAAATTGTGTGCATAAATTAGGCAATCATCTACAGAACAAAGAGTCATAGCTGCATAAAGGGATGGTGCATAAAGTCACCACTTCAATTTGCCTTATACAACTGGAATTGAATATACAAAGGGTTTGTTTACAATAGCCAAAAATGGTTTTGTAGCTAAACTTAAGGTGAGAATTAGACAATGACCCAAAGAATAGTGAAGGCGGAGTGGTTCACATGTCTCGGAATTAACCTTAAGGAGGCCCTCCCTGGATGATTTTACAGGACGGGCAAATTTTTGGGAAACATAATCTGGTTCCGTGTTCTTTATAGCAGAGGTCTCCAACCTTGGTCCCTTTAAGTCTTGTGGACTTCAACTCCCAGATTTCCTCAGCCAGCATAGCAGAGGACTCCAACCTTGGTCCCTTTAAGGCTTGTGGACTTCACC
>JANHFO010007529.1:10735-21861 GCA_032468095.1 Pareas carinatus
TAGAATAGAATAGAATAGAATAGAATAGAATAGAATAGAATAGAATAGAATAGAATTCTTTATTGGCCAAGTGTGACGCACAAGGAATTTTTCTCCGGTGCAGAAGTTCTCAGTGTACAATATAAGTAATAAAACGATCAACTATAAGCCATATAATAAAAACAACAAAGATAGCCATAAGATACCAAAACCTCCTCCTATTTTCATATCTTTGACTATCACTTTGTTTTCAAAGGAGTTTTAAAAGACTGCTTTTTAAAAAAAAATCATGTCAAATCAAGACAAAATAATGACTCGATATGTAAAAGAGACGTGGATCACAAATAAATTTTGGACTGCTTCTGCAAACCTCAATCATCATCATCATCATCATCATCATCATCATCATCATCATCAGTATCAGTATCAGTATTGTTAGTATTGTTAGTATTGTTAGTATTGTTAGTATTGTTAGTATTATATTTATATGCCGCCCCTCTTCCCAGCCATCAGGAAATGGCCTTCTACAAAAGCAAGGAGTGTGTCATGGTTCCTGTATTTCACAGAAACACCATCCTGAAGTGAGGGTGTTGGTGGAATAGAGAAAGTGTTCCATCTTTATCTTGCTCGTGGTGTAGAAGTCTTCTTTTTTAAAAAAAACCTGCTGCAACTTCAGAACCAATTCTCTCTATTGATCGCGCTTACGTTTCACCTTCTCCCTTGAAAGCAGTTCTCAGCTTCCACATGTAAAACGCTGATGGCAGCACACTGTGGGTTGTTCCTTCCGCCTGTCCCCCGCCCTCCTCTCTGTCTCTCAAAATAGCAGCAGCCCAACTCACCCCTGATCCACGTACTTGCATTAGACCAATTTGCAAAATCTATTTGTCAGAAATGCTCAGCATTCCAAAGTGGGCAGTCTACCAAAGCCTATTTTGGCCAGCCTCAAACTGTGAGGAGAACAGATGGGATCTCTTTGGAATATTGCATTTTGCTCCTGCCTTTTCGAAAGGATAAGTAGCTGCTTTTTGAATTTAAAAGTATGTCCAATAGCATCTGCCCTTGGCGTCTCCAATTCTTGCTTCTGTTTTTAAAAGGTAAACACAAGTTCCTGACCAAAACAAGAATTGCTTTTAAAAAAAATAATTAAATAGAAAGGAGAAATTCTTTAAAATTCTCTATGAAGAATGGGACTAGCAATCTGAATGCAACAACTTCACCCGGAAGTCCCGTTTCTTAATAGCAAAGGATACAAATGGTTGATAAGAGGATCTTGCAATTAAAAAGCAGAATGCGGCCCCTGGCCACTTCATCACTCAGGGGTATGCGAAGATCAAACAGCGCTGCTGAGAATGTCTCCACACTGTTTCTTCTTTGAAAGAAGTCTGAAGAATTTTGTTTTTCCTCACACAGATTGAGTACTATGAGGGCAATTTGGAAAAAAAAACCCTCAAGGACAGACTCTCCCAGATACAGAACTTCTATTATACAGATTAGAAAACTACATTGCATGACTTTTCGACATCATCGTCATTCCAAGTGAGGCACTTTTCATAATGTATGGCAAGGTGTGAAATTCTTTCTAAAAGCAAATCTCCCTCCTGGGAATGAAGCCACCCTGGAACAGCATCGTGAAGCGCATGGTCATCGTCGAAGCAGTGCGACACAAGTGTCGGGGCATGCTGACTTCCGGTGTGGTGTTGGTTCACAATAATGCTCGCCCGCACACTGCTAGACACACCCAAGAACCTTTGGACCAGTTCTAACATTGGGATGTTTTTGATCATTCCCCCTTCTAGCCCAGATTTGGCGCCCAGCGACTCTCACCTCTTCTGGCTTCCTTCCCAGGAGGGAGATTTCTTTGCAGGAGGAATTTCAAAGGAGTTACGACCTGTTGATCTGAATTGGTCGTTCCATGATGGGGGTGCTGTTCACAGCTTGACTGTTGTCTTGGTGTCAATCAAACAGCACCCCAATCAAGAAACTACCAACTCAGACAAACAGCAAGCAATAGCCTAATCCAGAGGCTTTCAACCTTTTTAAAGCTGTGGAGCCCAGAACATGTCATTGCTACATGGCGGACCCCATTCCCACAAATTCAACTAATTACTAATGGGGCAATTCATTTCTATTACTTTTCCCAAAATTTTCCTGACCTGTCCGCGGATCCCCTGGCAACTCGCCACGGACCCCAGGTTGAAAAGCTCTGGCCTGATCAAGGCTCTCCCCAGGAGAAAACAACACTCCCACCAAAACTGACAGGGTAAGCCACTTGCCTATAAACAAGGAGTAAAACCCTCTCTCTTGTAGCCCTGATGGTGATACCTAGTTGGGTAATGAAACATTTACAAGAAAACGTCGGTGATGGAATAAGAAAAAGTCTTGGGTGCCACTGAAGCAGAAACCCCTAATAGTTTCACAATTTCTGGGAGCCTTTCTTGCAGGAGAAAAGTGTGGTAGATGGAGACTATTCTATAAGCATCATCAGGAAGGTGAAAAATGGTGAGGAGACAAACTGCCAGCGTGAGGCACCAGAAACATGCCTTGCTGATGAGCGGGAGAGGAGAGTGAAACATATTTCATCACTGTGTGACTTTTTAAAAGAGCAGGTTGTCAGTTTAATATATTACCGTTTGTCTTGAACATCAAATGAGCAATAGTTAACATAACAGGCTCTACCACTCTGTGTCCAAGATCATCCGTCTGTGTACTAGAGATGTGCATCGAACGAACCGGCAAGCGAAAGGAAAATAGCTACCAGTATGTCACTATTCTGCCATAGAAGAAGCCCATGAAAGAATGTGAAGAAAGTATATTTATGGATATATTATGCAGTAATTCTATGGTTGCCATCTCTGCAATGCTGTAATACAGGGGTCTCCAAGCATGAGAACTTTAAAACCTGTGGGCTTCAACTCCCAGAAATCCTCAGTCAGCATGGCTGCCTGAGGAATTCTGAGAGTTGAAGTCCTCCGTGGTGATGAAGCTTCCCTGGCTGGCTGGGGAATTCTGGGAGTTGAAGTCCACCATGGTGATGAAGCTTCCATGGCTGCCTGAGGAATTCTGGGAGTTGAAGTCCACCGTGGGGGTGAAGCTTCCCTGGCTGGCTGGGGAATTCTGGGAGTTGAAGTCCACCGTGGGGGTGAAGCTTCCACAGCTGCCTGGAGAATTCTGGGAGTTGAAGTCCACCATAGAGGGTGAAGCTTCCCTGGCTGGCTGAGACATTCTGGGAGTTGAAGTCCACAAGTCTTAAAGTTGCCAGGTTTGGAGATCCCTGTTGTAATAGGCTGTTCTAAAACTATGACTCCCAACCTTTTGGGCACTAGGGACCAGTTCCATGGGGAAAAGATTTTTTCTGTGGGTCAGAGGGAACGTGGCTTTGCATGCTGCCTACATCTTGCGACTGGGGCTTGGGTCGTTTGTGTGGACTAGCTACGGATCAGGGGTTGAGGACCCCTGTTCTAAAACAAAATGTTTCCTTTTGCCAAATTCCCCAGGATATTATATTCAGGTTTAATTTTTTTTCCCCATGGATGCTGTTTGCAAATTTAGAAAGGGAGCGGGATCTTTAAAATGTCATCATTTTCTCCCCAAATATGCTCTCAGACTTGTGTTTGCCTTTCATGAAATCCCAATTCAGGAAGCCAGATAGAAATACCAAAAGGGCAAAACTCCAAATCATGGTATATTTGACTTAAATTAGGTAAATCGTCCTATTTCTAAAAAAGAAAAGTTTGCATGTAACAAGGGTAGGGAATAGCTCGGGTATTTTTGCTTGAGACCAAATACTCAATTATTTGATCAATGTTTCCGCTCAGGATATGACAGCTTCAATCATTTTATAATGTAGTGGTTCTGCATGTACGCATCTGTTTCCTTAATTTTGTAATTTAGATTGTTCAGCAGGAAATCCATTGAAGCTCTTGAAATGATGGGGGTCTAGAGGTTGAAACCTATGATGAACGGGGTATGTCTAGTCTAACGAAGAGGAAGACGAGAGATGACATGCTAGTAGTCTTCCAGAGAAGAGGGGAGGTTGACCTATTCTCCAAAGCACCTGAGCGCAGGTCAAGTTATAGGTGAAAGCTTATCGAAGATAGATCCAACCTAGAACTAAGAAGAAATGACTTGATAGGGAGAACAATTAATCATTGGAACAACATGATTGTGGAAGTTGTGGGTGTTCCATCGCTGGAAATTTTCAGGAAGAGACTGAAAAACCATTTGTAGCTGAGTTTGGAGGATGCACATTGTTACTTTCTGGGACTTCAAGGACCCTTGGTGAATCTATCAACTGTTCGCTATGGATAAGCAACATTTCTCAAATAATCCAATCAATAAAAATTGATTTGTCTGTGTGTGTGTGTTTAGTTCTCAGGCCTCTGGTGGCAATGCAGTGGCAAGTTAGCAGATGCCTTATCAACCAAGCTCCCATCAGTTAAGTTATACTTACATGATCTTCTGTCATGGGAGCGAGCAGCGCTGTGCATGATCGCTGCTACCGAAGAAGTTAAATTGAAGTGTCAGATACCAGAATTGCATTTTATTTCTAATATGTTGGGCTGCCAGCTTGGGAGAAGCAATGGGAAGTATGTGATAGAAAGGAACAGAACTGCGAAATCAAGCCAAGCTTAGCTGAGCCTGTTGGGGGAGACCTTAAACAGGACCCGCAAGCATCCTTGGGGGTTAACACATCTCAAGTAGTCTTCTATTGACATTTTTTGTGTGGAAAAGGGACTAGAATCGAATATCTGGATTTTTAATTTAACCCAGACCAAGAAATGACAGGTAACACATTCCAGATCAAGAAATGGCAGGATATAAATATATACTAACAAAAAACAAAAAGCACCACCATTTAAATAATAATAATAATAATATGAAACAGGCTTCTGAGTAACTGCAGAAATAGACCAGAAGAACAGGAATAACCATGGTCCCTGTGAAGAAATATAGCGGGGACGTGAGTCCTCAGGAGAAAGGGGATGCAGTCCAGAAGAGTAAAGAACAACCAAGCCCAGGTATCCTGTGTGAGA
This sequence comes from Pareas carinatus, assembly GCA_032468095.1. Taxonomy (NCBI): domain Eukaryota; kingdom Metazoa; phylum Chordata; class Lepidosauria; order Squamata; family Pareidae; genus Pareas; species Pareas carinatus. Next base: position 15,748 of record JANHFO010007529.1, read on the forward strand.
GAAAGAGGGTGAAGACAGTACCTCCCTAATAGTTCCCAGCGTTTATTGCAGACCCACATCTGTGTGAGTGGGTCACCATCTGCCTCTTTAAGCCATTAGTCAGTCTTTCTTTTTCCTTTTCATTCTCAGAAGTTCAGGTGATCCAAGATTTCCGGCAGTATTTGGCCTAGAAGTTGGTAAAATATTTGAGCCACACCGGTGTCTGCAAATCCTGTGGAGAATCTTGGGAGATGGTTTAGGCTCAGCTCTAAAAGCATTTCTTGTTTTTTTTCCTCTTTTTTTAATTGGCAAAGCGGCTCTTAAAGCAACTCGCATGACGCCCAAACGATACAAGCTTTTCCATGATCTGAAACTTTCCATTTCCAATTAGCAAAAGAATGAACAGAATAACAGAAGTTGGAAGATACCTTAGAGGTCTTGTAATCCAACCCCCTGCTCAAGCAGGAGAGCCGATACCCTTTCAGACAAAATGGCCGTCCCGTCTCTTCTTAAAAGCCCCCAGAGATGGAGCACCCACAACGTCTGGAGGCAACCCATTCCACGGGTTGATGGTTCTCACTGTCAAGAAATTTCTCCTCGGTTCTTTTCCATCCATTTTCCATCCATTGTTTCTTGTCTTGCCTTCTGGTGCTTTGGAGAATAGGTTGACCCCCCCTCTTCTTGGTTGACAGCCCCTCAAATATTGGAACGCTGCTTATCATGTCACCCCTGGTTCTTCTTTTCACTAGACTAGACATACCCAATTCCTGCAACCGTTCCTCATATTTTTTAGCCTCCCAGCCCCTAATCATCTTTGTTCCTCTTTTCTGCTCTCTTTCCAGAGACTCAACATCTTTTTTTTTTAATATGGCGACCAAAACTGGATGCAGTATTCCAAGTAGGCTCTTCCTAAGACTTTGGAAAGCGGTACTAATACTACACAGGATCCTGATTCTGTCCCTTCTATTAATGTATGTTTCTTTTGTTAACCTTTTGCTCTTGTTCATTCTTTGAACACAAAAATCCAAAGTGAAGCAAAGAGGAGCAACAGGTTCAGAGCCATGCTTGAAATGGTGTAGTTTCTCCTTGTAACAGCCATGTCATCATTAAACAATTGGGATGGAAACGGTTGAGGAAGATGAAGCAATTGTAGAAAAGAGAGAGTGATTCCCGTTCATCTTTCTACAGGGCTGATGGGTTCAATCTTTCTACTTCAACTGGGGTATAACAGTTATGGGATCTATTTTGTTGCTGAAATGCGGGGAGAAGATGTTTATTTTTTTTCCTATATCCAAGCAGTAATGATTGAATCACGACTGCTATGGCTGTAATTATATTTTACATCCACCAGGTGTTGCCAAAGAATATCCATCCTAGGCTATACATATTCCTACACAATCTCGTGTAGCAAGTACATCCATTCACTGGCTAGTCCACACTGTGACTACCTCGATCTTCTGACTGAATCCAATGGGGAGGGTTTTTTGTCATAGAACACACCGGAACACAGTTTAAGGCACCTTTTTTTCCTTAAATACAATAAATTAAATTTATGTTAAGAACTGAATAGATATATATTTTTCAATAAAAAATTAACAAGATATGAGTTCTGGCATCTTTTTTTCTTCCAAAAAAAGAGCACTGGTTACTGCCCATGTGTGAAATTAGACATTTTATAGAATACCTATGAAATCTATACAATTCCCAAAATGGGACATCACAGTATGAAATGCTTAAGATTTCACACCTTTCCTAGGCATTTATGCAATGCCAGAAGGCCAACCAAATACATATAAAATGTTCCTGTTAAAATGCCATTGTAGACTTGCTTGTTGCAACACGTTTGTCAATACTGGGTCCTTTTCTCCACAGAAAATCCTGCACTTTATTTTGCATTTCTTCTTTCATTTTCAAATATGTATTACAACAAAAGATTAACTCTAACTGTAACCCTAACCCTTTTCATGACTCTCTTTTCATCCTTTGCCAAAATAGTTCTTGTAACTTCTGCCTAGTGCCTAGGTGTTATACACAATCGCGAGGGAAAATCTATAGCATACTAAAATAACACAGACATTTCATACTTTCCCTAAAACATCGCACATTCTATTGTTCAGGGAGGCCTCATTCAACTGTAGCTGATCATTGTGACTTTATGGTGAATTTTAAAAACAATCAACAGAGAGAAGTAGTTGTTGGTGTTTTAAAACATCCAGAAAGTCTTTTTCTTCTTCTTGTCTAGATAAGAAGAACCCAGCAATCACGACTTTAGATCAGACCTACTTTGATGGAAGAGTAAAACTTGAATTTTATTGGCCAAGTGAATATAATTGACAAACTGTGATTACAATCATAAGCCTATAATTGACAAACAGTGTTTACGATCATAAGATGCATTCATAATCATAAAGTACATTCATCATGTCACGTACATATTAGGTACGATTGACAAACCGCCGATTCTGATCATAAAATACATTCGTAATCATAAAGTCCATTCGTCGCGTCATCATGTTATAAACTACAGTCATCATGTCACAAAACATTTCATCATGTCACATGTAAAAAACATTTATGACAAAGCATGTCACAAAGCACATTCATCATGCCACACTATACCTTTTTTATATAGGTTTGGGACAGTCTATATTTGAACAGTCCTAGAAATACTAATAATCAATCTACAAGTCAAGCTAGGATACTAAACGACACAACTATTATATATTTCAAGATGCAAGCAGCAAGTTAATTGTCATACAAATAAGAGAATAGGCAATAGGTAACAGGAAAGATGAGAAGGGTGATACTGATATATTCCTACTAGATAATTTAACAATGTTGTGGAGTTAGTTGTTGAGCAGATTGATGGCATGGGGAAAGGAACTGTCCTTGTGTCTAGTTGTTTTGGTTTGCAATGCCCTTTAGTGGCATCCAGAGAGATTATAAGGCAATCCTAGGATTGTAGGCTAGATTGGGAAGTAAAAAAAACAAAAAAAGCATGCAGATGGAAGACAATGACAAAGCATTTTCATACACTAGAAAGAAACACTACAGTTGAGCCCAAAAATTGTGTTGCTAAGCGAGACAGGGGTTAAGTGAATTTTGCTCCATTTTACGACCTTTCTTGCCACCGTTGTTAAGTGAATCACTGCAATTGTTAAGCTGATGACACGGTTTCTTAATGAATCTTGCTTCCCTCATCGACGTTGCTGGTCAGAAGGTCGCAAAAAGGAATCCTGCGACCCTGGGACACAGCGCCCGTCATAAGTATGAGTCAGTTTCCAATTGTCTGAATTTTGATTGCGTGACCCTGGGGAGGCTGCAATGCTCCTTTTCAGTATGAGTACCTCTTTTATTATTATTACAGTATGAAATTTTTACACGCTGGCAAAGAAAGAAAGAGAGTCTCAGATGGCCATTTCTAGCTTATTTGCCCTCATCAGTGAGACATAACCTCTGATGGGATTCGAACCTGGGCTGGATGACATGCTTAGGCTAATGTCTTACCCATTGAGCCATAGGTTCTTTCTCTCTCTGAGTGCTTGCATCAGGGGATCTATTAGGCTTTTTTATGAGGCACCTGGCTTTTTTCCTGATCATAGAAGGGAGTGACTACTCCCTTTTTCGTCCTTCAGCCCCAGTCAAGGAGTTTTAGCAGGCCTGTCGGTCATAAGTTACTATAACACTGAACAGCCACTGAACGAATGGTTGTAAGTTGAGGGCTGCCTGACGTTTTGCCCACTGAGTCATCAGGAGTTGCTAGACCTGCAAGAAACTTTGTGCCGATTGTGAAGGGACTCCTAAGAGTTGGTAGCCAAGAAAGACTGGCACATGCAGCCATTGGATTAGAAATGTACCACAATGACAAATTGGATGGGAAGTGCAGAGATCCTGATTTGAACAAAAATACTTTCTGGCACTTTAGTTCTTCTGATTGTGGTTTCTAGGATAATTGGGGGGGAGAAGCACCCACCTTTTGCATGCCTGCAGGGGGGTAGCTTGTCCCTGCTCAACAACAATTGCTTATCATAACTGTAGCAAAACTGAAATGCTCAATATTAAGGGTAATAACGAATAATAATTCCTCTGAATGTATCTCGTTTCTAGAGTCTGTTGTTGAGAGGCGCGGTGTCTCCAATTTTAGAATAAAATTGAGAGCATCCTGTCATACAGCATTAACAGAAGTATCCCTGCTTCAGATCGGAAGGCGGTGCAGAAAGTGGTGAGGGTGGCCAAAAAGCTCACGGGCGCTTCCCTCCCTCCCATCCAGGGCATAGCTCAGAAGTGCTGTTTGAAGAGGGTCCGGCAGATTATCTGGGACACTCACTCCTCATCCTCTTCACCACCTGCTTTCCTTCCTACCTTCTGGGAGGGGGCTTCGCGGTATCCGTAGCAGAACATCCAGGTTCAGCCATAGTTTCATTCCATACCGCATTAACCTCGTGAACTCTCAGACTTCCTCCTTCCGTTATATATTCAAGATGTTGAATAATTAGTTGAATTTGTGGGAACGGGGTCTGCAACATGTAGCAACGGCATGTTTTGGGGTCCGCAGCTTGAAAAAGTTTGAAAACCTCTGACATAGTTTGCCATTCTGCCTTAAATTGGGGGACACACAAAACCACATTCAAGCCAGGAGATTTTTCCTGAGTCCATGTTCCTCTTGGAACGAAATCCCGATCGATCTCAAGAGAAATGTAGAAAAAGAAGGAGGAAGATAGAGCGGTTGTACCAGTTTTTCGTCGGCCAATCATAATATGTTTTACTATTTTTTTTTCCTTCAAAGAAAACAATACTCTATTTAGGAATGTTGCAAACTCACCTGTTCAACAAGTAAGGAAATGTTTAGAACTGTGTTTCTTAAAATAATGGCCCTGGGACCTTTGGGATCCTCTAAGAGAGTGGAGCCCCATCTGTTGAGCACCAGGGACCAGTTCCATGGAGAAAGTTTTTCCCGTGAACCGTAGTGGATGTGAATTTGTATGTTACCTGCATCCTGTGAACTGGGCTTGGCTTGTTTGCATGGCCCAGTTGCTGGCATACCTCAAACCCGTGTTGGTCCACAGACCAGGGGTTGGGGAGCCCTGCTCTAAGGCCCTCCTTAGGGGAGCCTTAAAATCAAAATTATGGTCCAGCCTATGTCAAAAATAATGCAATATTAAAAAACCCATCCAATAATTGTGAGAAACGGTAGCAACGTCTCCATTTTCATTTTTTTCCCCATATGGTAAATGTCAATAAATATAACCCATTGGAGCCATCTGTAGTTTTTAAAAGTGGGAAGAGGCCGTGAGAGGAAGAGAGGAAAAGGTTTAAGAAAGACTGATTAAGAAGGAAAAAGGCCAGCCATTTGAACATTTCATGCAATTTGCCTATGGGGTTTTCCAGTTCACCCTGTTCTATGCTCCACAGGACTAAAATCCATGTTCTCTTTTCCAAAGCGGGCCAGGCAATGAGCAAAAAACGCTCAGACTGGAGCATTTGGAGCTATTAGGAAGTGAAGTCTAGCATGATATGAGCAGAGGATCCGTTTTCCAATTTCCAGGCTTGCCAGAGAAAATTCTTCTCAGGGTATAATGCAACTTTAATTATCTATTGCTGCCGGGCACAGTTGTCGGAATAGACTAGAGTGAATAGACTGAGCGGAGAAGAGGCCTGGGTCTGGAGGGCACCTGCGTTCTTGCAGAAGAGAACATCCTGGTTTAAATGCTTGATGAGGGTAATGGGGAAGGTGTGATCCCATACAGGTCCCACGCAGTCACCACGCTGCGCTAATCAGAAGGAAGCTGTTGTTAGAGGGGCTTCCCTTGATGTTGGTGATCGGTGAAGCTCCATGTAAACCTTCCTCTTCCTTTGGCTTTGTCCAATCTGCCTCTAAGCTTTGCTCTGAACGTTTCCGGAGCTGTTCCTTGAAAGAGAAAGAGCTGTGACTTTGATAAACCTGCCCGTGCTGCTCCTGCTGCTTTTTTTTTTAATTCAGTGATGAGGAGATGGAGTGCAACAGGAATCATTCATTCATTCATTCATTCATTCATTCATTCATTCATTCACATATTTTGGAAATTATATATTTTGGTAATTCTCTCACACTCTACACCTCTTCCTTAAGAGTCCCGTGTGTGTTGAAATCTGACA
>JANHFO010007530.1:24899-36100 GCA_032468095.1 Pareas carinatus
GGTCATTCCAGAGGGTGGGAGCTGCCACAGAGAAGGCTCTCCCCCTGGGGGTCGCCAGCCGGCATTGCTTGGCTGACAGCACCCTAAGGAGGCCCTCTCTGTGGGAGCGAACAGGGCGGCGGGAGGTATCGGCGGGTAGAATGCGGTCCTGCAGGTAACTGGGCCCTATGCCCTATAGCATCCTTCATTCAAAATACTTTCCAGCTGAGTTCAGGAATCCCAAATCCCAACTCAAGTTTTATTCCTTGACTAGAATCTGTGCCTAAGAAATTATCTATGGCCAATTTAGGAACTGTTCCAGTTGGATTTCTGAAATAAGTAGATGTCCCTTCATATTCATTGACAGTGCCCCCCCCAAAGAAAGAACAACTTATATCAAGTTCGTGTTTGTGTGAAGTGAGGGCACATGCCTATAAATAAGTATTTATTTATATAAATAAAACATCACAGAAAAACTATAAATATGATCACACACCTAAACCTAAGGTGGCTTTTAGATTTCTTCCATGAGCGGACAGCTCTTTGACAATTGCTCAGCACTAAAAATGACTCTTCTACGTGTGATTTTCAGAACAAGATTTATTGGAAGAATTGGATAGAGTGATAAGAATTTCAGTGCCTAAACAGTTTCCTGCTTCAGTCCCTCTAAATGTTACCTACATTAAGACAAAGAGTTTTAAAATGTTATTTCTAACAACTAGAAAGCACAACAAAACAACTAGACAAAAAAATTTTTTTTGCCCAATGCCATCACTCTGCTAAGTAACAAATTTCCACAATATTGTCTTAGGCCCTAGGACAGGGGTCCCCAATCCCTGGTCCATGGGCCGTTTTCGGTCTGTGGCATGTCAGTAACTGAGCCATGCAAACACATCAATCCTCCTTTGCAATATGCAGGCAACAGACAAAACCACACCCCCTCTGGTCCCTGGAAAAACTTTTTTCCATGGAACCAGTCCCTCGTGCCCAAAAGGTTGGGGTCCACAACCCTAGGATATCAAACCATGTAGCATAGTTGTATTACTTATCCTTCTCATCCTTCCTATTACCTATTCCTTTAACATCTTATGAGTATCACTTTATTGTTTGAATCTTACAATGTATGTTGGTTGCTTTTATCTTATGACTATCATTGAGTGTTGTATCTTACAATTTATGATGATTGTAATATGTTGATGTCCATGATCTATCCTTTGTTGCTTGTACTAACACTGAGAACGTATGTACCAGAGACAAATCCCTTGTGAGTCTAATCACACTTGGCCGAATAAAATAACTCTACTCTACTCTACTCTACTCTACTCTACTCTATTATTTACAAGAAAGAAAAGGTATGTCTTTTTCATTGACAATGGAAAAACTGTTTACATCATAGCCTTCTGAATCTTGATCAGTCTTAGAATCCTATGATGATTAAATAGGTGCATTCTCAAATGTAGCATCAACTTCCTCATAACTTTTATTTTTCTCTTGCAATGAACACTGAACTTTGATGAACATTTTAATTAATGTTCATACCTACTTTAGTTATGAAGTCACCTGGAATCTAAAAAATTCAAAATTACATTCAAAAATTCAATAATAGTTTCCTTAGCAGGGCATCGCCTTTTCGAAATGGGCCTGTTGAAATATTAGGGTTCAACTCCATGAATGAATTAGTCATATATATAATTTCTCTCATTTAAAGGAAAAAGTAGATAATTAATTGGGTAGTTAATTGTTTTAACTTTCAAAAGATCACCTGATGATATAACATCATTGGAAAGAGTGGATCATTTTTTTTGGATAGAGGAATAGGGAAATTTAATTAAGAATGGAGAAAATGCAATGCAAAATTGCCACTTGGAGAGAGAAATGCTCTTTCCTTTATATTGAGACTACTTGAGAGGAAGTAAATAGAGATAATCCTCCACTTACAACCGCAAAATTGAGCCCAGAAAGTGAGACACTTGTTAAGTGGGTTTTGCCCCATTTAACAAGCTTTCTTGCCACGGTTATCAGCAGTTGATAAGTTAGTAATCTCATAGTTAAGTGAATCTGGCTTTCCCATTGACATTTGTCAGAAGGTCACAAAAGATGACCACACAACCTTGGGACACAGCAATGGTCATCAATATGAACCCGTTGCCAGTCCTCTGAATTTTGATCACACAATTACGGGGATGCTGCAAAAGTTGTAACTGTGAAAAACAGACATAAATCGCTTTTATCAGAGACACTGTCATTTCGGTTACAATGTCCCTGATGGTCAATAAATGAACAGTTGTAAGTTGACATAGGTCAATGAAGACCTATTTTCTTTCTAGATAGCTTATAGACTGTTGTTGATCCAAGACTGTGTTTTTGGAGCAAGCCATCATGTTAACGAAGTCTTCCATGAATGAAGAAATGATAATCTTTGCAAAATACACTATATACGATGGCATCGAAGGCAGTCTTTGGATAAGGTTTATATTCAGACCGATTTTTATTTGACTAAGATGGACTGTCGGATCTCATGTGATACTCTACATTCAATTGTTTTTGGTTTTGGGGAGGAAGGATTAATTTACTGCTTGTAAAACCAAGGGACTTTTTATCACTTTCTCCCACAAAGTAGAGCTAAATCAAATTGATGGGACAGGCGTCCACTGCAAATCATGAGAATTAACGTCAATAATGAAATAAAAAAATGCAAGCTTTATTTTACAGCTTTCTGAGGCTTTTTTATATATATATTTCTGTTTATGATCGGAAGGTTGTTTGCTCCAATTTAAATATTCATAGCTCTCAGTTACTCTGAAGTTTCGGTAGAAATCAGAAAGGACGGAGATTACCAAACGTTTGTAGCATTGTTCTGACTGAAAACCTTCTGAATGCAATCTATTTCAGGTAGAACTCAACAAGAGTTCATTTAGTGACTGTTTCTTGATATGATGAATTTTTTGATTTTTTTAAATGTAAGCAGCCCAGAATCACTTGTATTTGAGTTGGGGAACTCTATAAATTTGTTTAATAAATAAACAAATGACTGTAAAGTCCGTCCACCATTTTAGGGTGGGACCGATTAACAGAAACACAGCACTACCATTATAATTCCACAGAGATTGAGCAAAACATTCCTTTCTCCGGGCTGTCTTGTCACATGCAGAGAGGTTTCCAGGCAGCAAAGCCTCTGAAAATGCAAATTCCACCCACAGTTTTAGCAAGACCTCAGCAGAAATAACATACGCCATCTTTCTAAACTCCTAAGTTTCTAAACATGATGAATGTTACATAATTTATGACTATGAATTTCTATCTTATATACACAATGGATTATGCCTATACATGCCTATATATACAAATGACCATGATTATGCTTTTTATATACACAAATGATCATGGTTATGTATATATATTCAAATTGTCTATGAATGAATCTTGATTGTATCCTTGTTATGTGTGTGAGTAGGTACTGAGCATGCTCACTGAAGACAAATTCCTTGTGTGTCCTGACACACATGGCAAAATAAATTCTTATCCTGATTCAGTCTTAAGGACCGCCCTGCTTTCTCCAACAGCTTCTCTTGATGATCTTGGTCAACAAATGGGACTGGAAACGCTCATATTGTATCCCATCACCATCAGCCCCTTTGAATGCTGCCATGAGCTTTGAATACACCGGTGCTCTCAAAAATCCTCAAATCACTTAAGCGCCAAATAAAAATCATCACCTGGGAAGGAGATTACTCGTATGCCTTCTCTTATCTGCACTCCTCTCAGACGCCTCTTCCGATTTTAAATTGTTTAGCATCCGGGTAACATTTTTTCTCGGTATCAAGCTGGACCTGCTGGACTGTTTCTCATTTATCATGTTTGACCATATCTACAAAGGAAACCTGGACCTACGGCGCTCAATATCTCCTGTGGCATTGTGTACAGCTAGGTCTCCCCTCCCAACCGTTCGCGCTCTCTCTCTCTCTTGGTAAAGCCATAGTTTGTTTGTTGTTTTTTCTTCACTGAAATGCGAGGCTGAGAATTGACTTGACACAAATTCAATCTAAGTTACAAAGAGCAGACGGGGTAGGGAGAGAGAAATGGAAGCCTTTCTAGGTTCTTAGCTTTAGAGTTTATTCTTCTCGCAGACTCAGCTTTGTGAAATGCCTTGCAGATGGAATGTATCAGAGGTGAGGCTGGACCGGCGAGGTATAGATTAAAAAAAAGCTAACAGATTAAATGCCCGGGATAAAAGAATTGGGTGGGCAGACTAGGGAGGAAAGCAAAAGGAAGAAAATAAAAATCTCCCTCTTTAACCATTCTTGGCATTTTGAGGGCATTCCTTGCTTTGGACAGGAGGAGGAGAGAGACAATTAATTCTGTGTATTAACAGAAAGAGTTGGAAGGGGCCTTATAGGTCATCTAGTCCAACCACCTGCTCAAGCAGAAGACCCTATAACATTTTTGACAACTGGCTGTCTACTCTCTTCTTGAAAACCTTCAGGGATGAAGCAACCACCACTTCTGAAGGCATCTTCTGTTCCACTGGTTGATTGTTCTGACTGGCAGGAAATTTCTTCTTATTTCTAGACTGAATCTCTCCTTGATCAGCTTCCACCCATTGTTCCTTGTCTGGCCTTCAGGTGCTTTGAGAAATAGCTTGACCCCCTCCTCTTTAGGACAGCCCCTCAAGTATTGGAAGACTGCTATTATGTCACCTCTGGTCCTTCACTTCACTAGATCAGCCTTGCCCAGTTCTTGCAGCCATTCTTCATATGTTTTAGCCTCCAGCCCCCTTATCATGTTTGTTGCTCTTTTCTGTGTTCCCAGCATACTTGGCTGGGGAATCCTGGGAGTTGAAGTCCTCCACTCCAGTTACTGATCTGTTTTAGCTAGTCTTCAGTGACCCAAAGACCGTGCTCTCCAGGAACAGTTGCCCAGACTAAATAATATTATTTATTACTTTGATTTATATTCTGCCTTTACAACTGCAAGGCACTCAAAAAAGCTAATGGGATTATCCTAAAAATGGAACCCACTAAAAACGGATTTGAAAAACTGAAAAAAGTTTGCAATGCAGACACCCTTCATGCTTTTCCTGAAAGGGACAAGAATGGGAACCTCAAGTGTTTGTATTCCATAGCTTGGGAGCAATGCCAGAAAAGGAACTCTTTAACCCACACAAGCAACGGCCTTTGGAAAACACAGGGGTCTTTTAAGGAAGCCTCTCCTGCCAATCTTGCTGAAGAGATGAATTCCTGTAGAGATGCACCATCATTCCTTAATCAAGTTCTAATCTCCTTAGAGCTTTCAAAGCCAAAACAAAAACTCTGAACTGGGCTTAGAAAGTAAACCATTGGTGATCGTTGAAACACAGGAATACTTTTTCATATCAAAATCAGAATTTCAGAATCAGAATCATCAGAATTTATTTTGCCAAGTGTATCAGAACACACATGAAATTTGTCTTCAGTGTACATGCTCAATACCTACATACATACAATAAACAACTGTGGTTACAATCAAAGATACATTCAGAGTCATTTGAAAATATAAGCATAATCACGATCACTTGTATATATAGGCATAGTCATTGCATATATAGGCATAATCAAATGTGTATATAAGCATAAGATATATTCATAGTTACATCCATCTAGTCAAGTACATATAAGCTGCAATCAACAAACCACGATTTTAATCATGAATACAATTCACAATTGTAAGTACAAACATCCTGACCCCAAACACCCTCCTGGTTAACAGTGTTGTGTAAGTTAGCTGTTTAGCAGGTTGATGACATTGGAGAAGAAACTATCCTTATGTCTAGTTGTTTTGGTTTGCAATGCCGTGAATCGGTGACAGGAGGGAAGAAGTTGAAGATTATGAGAAGATTCATGATGTAGCACTAGTCTTCCCATAAATCATGATGTAACTGAGGCAGAGGTTACCCACTTTTCAAAGCCAATCATTAATCCCGCCTGCTTTGTAATGACTTCTGTCCTATTCTGTCCGGGGACTTACTGTAATAATGTGGTTGTTCATCAACATATGGACCTTAGTCAGATTGTCTAAAACCAAGTATAAGGCATGAAGGAGACAGTCTAGGATTCTTGGAGAACCTATATCTCAGTAACTGCAGGACAAGAGCCTGGAGACACATTTGGTATAAGAAAATTTTTTTACAGGGCGATGCTTTCACAAGTCATTAATATTCCTTTAATAGGACAGAGACTTGCAAAATTGTATCTTCTGTAAATCTTCCATAAAACAGATATGAATGTTGAATGCGATCAATAAGTTGACTGCTTCTGCTTTAGTCCAATCAGTAGTTCTGTGGTATAAAAGAACCCAGCCTTACTGTGGCAACATGCTTCAAGAGTGTTAATATGTTTGGCGGCCAAGATGCTGTAGGTCAGTGGTCCCCAAGCTTTTGGGCACCAGGGACCACTTCCATGGAGAAAGGTTATTTTCCACGGCCCGTAGGAGGCCTGGTTTTGTGTGCTGCCTGCATCCTGTGAATGGGGAATGGCTTGTTTGATTGGCCCAGTTGCTGACAGGCTGCTGCGTGGTACCGGTCCACGGACCGGGGATTGGATGGCAACCCCTGGTGTAGGAGAAGAGCAGGCAGAGCTGGGCAAAATTAAACACATCATCAGTTTAGAGTCTTTGCATTGCCACAAGAGATCCAAGTTCAACGCCTCTTGAGTTGTGTTAACCCTTGAGTTGTGTTAAATCCAGACATCTCAAAGTGACCATGGTTGAGAAACACTGTCTTACACCTTTAGCATCCTGTCCTTGTGGTTTGTAAGCCACACTTTCTGCTAGTGTTGTGTGAATGCAACATTCGGACTTATTTTGTAATCTATGCATGAGAAAGCTATAGTCTAATGCAATATATGGACCCAGTTGACTTGTTTTTAATAACCTTGTTAGCTCCTCTTTCTTCTTCCTCATGAATCTGTGTTATTTATGCTACCTGTCTATGCCGGGATGAACATCAAAAGCTTTTCAGAGTGGTAGAACAAACAGATGTGAACAGCTTGGTGTTTGGTCCTCAATAGATTATGCATGACACATCTGGAACAAAATTGTTCTACTTGCTCTCTCCCTGCCCTGGTATCCCTTTAATCACTATGCTTGCTTAGTTTTCCAACACACACTTCATAACACTTGTCATGACATGGTCATTAGAGACTCTGTAACATCTGTTTCCGATTTCACTCCTTCCTCTGTGTGTGTGGAGGAAAAAAGCATTAGGCTGAGATCAAAGAGAGCTTTGTGTGTGGGGGAGGGGTTAAAAAAGAGGGGGAAATATTGCATTGTATCTTTCATTAAAACATGGGAAATTGTTGCTAATAGTTTTGGAAGTTCTGTCAAAACTTTGTGAGAACTATAAATCATTAATTCCAATTGGAGATCTCTCTCTCACACACTCTCTCTCTCTCTTGGTTGGCCCCTTCTTTTCTGTGACAGAACCTCAAGTACAGGAAAACTGCTATCATATCCCTCCTAGTCCTCTTCTTCATTAGACTAGAGATACCTAGTTCCCTCAATTAAAAATAAATTATTTTTAAAGGAGTTATTTAAGATTTAGTGAAAAGGGGAGTTACGAGAGGCCTGCCATTGGCTGGGCTGATTCGAGGCATCCCGAAGCTCCACGGGGGCCAAAAAATCAATCCGCGGGTCTGGGGGACTCCTCCAGAGAGGCCTCCGGCCTTCATTAGAAGCCTCCCCCAGGCCCGCGGATCGATTTTTCGGCCCCCACGTAGCTTCAGGAGGCCTGTAGAATGGGCGGCTGGGCTGCTTAGAAGTGTCCCAGAGCTGCGCGGGGGCTGAAGAATCGATCCCCGGGCCTGGGGGATAGCTTCCGGAGGTCACTATACTAAGCCCGTAGCGTAGCGCGGGTACAAATTGCTAGTAAAATTATATAAGACAAAAATTTCTAGACTTTGGCACTGTGGGCTGGGAATACTTTTCATATAAATTTGTGGGTTTTAACATTTCCATACTGCTATCAATGACACTTGCTTCTGGAAGTGCAGTTTTTGTACTGAAAGTGGTTTATTGTCAAGAACAGAGTGAAAGTTAGGTGGGCCCTAACTTCAACATCAATGAACTTTTGATGATGAACTGCTTCGAGAGTTTCTTTGAAGCGAAGAATTCAGGACAAACTTAAATGTGCTTTGATACAGTTAGGATACCTTAGTTTTCCTTTCCCGTGATAAGGAATACCATATACTTTGACTCCATTATGGTGCAGTGGTTAGAATGTTATATTGCAGACTGACTCTGTTCACTACCAGGATTTTGATTCTCACTGGCTCAAGGTTGACTCAGCCTTCCATCCTTCTGAGGTCGGTAAAATGAGGACCCAGATTGCTGGGGGCAATATGCTGTGTAAACCGCTTAGAGAGAGTACTGAAAAGCACTGTTAAGCGATATATAAGTTTAAATAATAATAACAGCAGCAGCAGCAGCAACAACAACAACAACAACGACAATTTAAGGAACAGATTAAGCCAAATTCTTCTGCAGGATATTCAAGGAGTAATTTTGAATAGAAAACAGCAACAGACTTTTATTTTAAAAATGATTAAATATTTGTTGATTTTATAGATATTTTAATATTATTGATCTGAACTGCCTAGAATCATTCAAACAGTAGCATAGAAATGATTGCAATAAATACATTTAATTAATTAATTCAGGGGGATTGCTTTCCCTATATTTTATTCTTAACAGAGTAACAGAGTTGGATGGGACCTTGGAGGTCTTCTAGTCCAACCCCTACTCAAGCAGGAGACCCCATACCATTTCCAACATGGTGGGAAATGGTTGGAAACTTGCTTCGGGGAAAGTGCATAAATTCCTGTCTCTTACTGATAATTTTCTTTTTTGTTCCTCATACAATTCCAAATAAATAACTCTTACAATAGGCTTCTTCCAAAAGTTTAAGTTGAAACGAGACCAGTTCTGAATTTCTAATTCAGATAATAGCATAATTAAACACTAGAATTTCCCATGGCCTAGCCCCACAGTTTATCACATGGTCCAGATAAGTAGAGGCACTTTGTTTTGGGAACTATCTGCCTCAGTCTAACACCTGCACGAAGTGACCTTGCAGGAGTCATGAGGTCCCACAGATTGTGCACATAGACATGAATCATCCGTTACTCTCTTTCCCACCCCAGATTCACACAACACCCTCCCCCTCCCTTATAGGCAAGCTTGAAATGATGAGCCAAACAGGTGATCAAACTTTCAATCTTGACATCTATAGTTTTTACAATCCTTATTGAAAATCTCTATTTTCTTCTCGTTCCTTGAGTCTCTTTCATCTCTGCCTTTATGCTCCTCTACTGAGGCAAAAGATCATTGATTATGATTTTTCATATTTCTCCAATTTTTATCATAAACTCTTTAATTTACATTTATACTTTGATTTTCCAACCAATACTTCAGTATTGCTAATGTTTTATACGCTTTTTTAAAATAATATTTTTCGCAGGGTCTGTGGCAAAAAATTATTTATCTGATCTCCATATACATAAAATGAGCATGGGAAACAACCCTGGTTGTAAATTATTTGTATTCAAGAGGACAGAGGCAATTAGAATAGTCCACATCCTTTCATATGTGGGAAATAGTGCCAACTGCTAAAAAGCTAGACGTTCCAGAGGTTTTGGAAATAATAGTTTATTGTGAATTGTGTAACATGTATGCAAAATCAGTGAAAATGTGACATCTTGTATTTAGAATATATATTATTTTACTTCTCCTGTTTACTTTGAGAAGGCAAAAGAAAAAAATAAAAATAATAGAGTCTCAAAACTATTAACAGCTTATTGTTTTCATTTATTAGCTTACATAACACAGTAGTTTGAATTTAAGGTCAAAAATGTCTGCAGGCAAATTTCATAAAGAAAGATTTTTCCAGTGAACCTGGTCAGATGAAAGTGCATTTGTTGACTGCACATGTTGCAGCATGTCTGCAAATTGGTCACTTGCAATGAAGAGGGAGAATGGTGTGCATAAGAAGACCTGAGGTGGCCTGCCACACATTTTTTTAAAGTTTCTTCTAAAGCAGCAGTTGCCAATCTGTGGACCAGGGGCCACCAGTGGACCATGAGAAAATTTTGGTGGTCCGCAGGGAAATCTGGAAACTATCTGCATTTTTTTTTTTTGTATAGCTGTATAACCATAGTGAAGTTGGCTGGGCTGGGAGCTAAGAATTTGCCTGCTTTTAACTACAGCTGACCGGCGATACTATAAGTGCTTTTGGAACTGCCTCTCAGCTGTCACTGAAAGTGCGGGAATTCCAAGTTGCAACCCAGTCGATTTTGCTTCAGGCATGGCTTCTTAATGAGAAGTCACTTTCATTTAAGATGGATGGTGTTTTCACTCAAGCTGTTTTTACACAACTCAATTACTTCCCTTACCCAGTTAACTATTCTCTTGGTTTGAGCCCTGAGCTACCACAAGCCAAGCCACCACTACCACCTCGCAAAAGTTCAGAATGTGGCAGAGTAGCACAGCCAGGAGGCTCCTAACTGACCTGGTGCACGGATTGTGTGAACCCAACCCAGCCACCCCGAGAAGGAATTCAACCAGTGGTGGAAATATAAAAGAGACGGAGGCACCTGACCTCGGGAGGCGCAGCGATGAGAAGGCTGCAGGCTGAAAAAGAAGGCGAGTGGCGGAAGTGGCAGTGAGGGGATCCAGGCGAGACTTTCAGAGAGCGAACTGCGTGGCAGGATCAACTATTCATGGACCCTTTGCGGGCCAAGTGAGCGAATGCAGCGGGTATGCAGAATGAGTCAGCCAGCCAGGGCTGCGAATGGGAATGTGCAGGAGGGAAGCTAGCACTTTTCACGCCTATGGCAAGTCCCCCCCCATGCCTTTCTTTTTTGGACCATCCAATGCAGCTCCACAGGGCTGGACTGGTTGCGTGCAATGAAATAACTCCCCCCTCCCCAAATCTCTGTTGCTACCTCTTGAGCGCCTTCCAGCTTCACAATGGATTTTTCCCTGGCGTAGGATGGAGCGGCTGTTTTCAGTCGGGAGGGCGGCAAGAAACACTCAATCACAGTTGCGTCCATCTTCGAGCATTGAGCATCTCAGTCTGGTTATTCAGCAGAATTCATTAGGTTGCTCTGACGCTCCACTCCCCCCGCTGGCCGAGCAGCGTTGCTCACTGCAGCAGCCACACTCACCCTCCCCCACCCCAATAAACCCCAGCT
>JANHFO010007534.1:40816-60251 GCA_032468095.1 Pareas carinatus
AAAACCTTCTTGCAATTCATTGCAGTCTGTTTTTGTGCTTTGCTACTTCCTGGTGCAGACACTTCTGTCCTGCGCACCATCCTTGACCCAAGGAACCTGCTTGCAGCCAATACTGGTTACAAGCCAGGGGTGCTCTGACAGTATGTATGTATTTTTGCATAAAGATAGCTAATATTGCAATTGTACTAATTTGTTTAAAATGCAAAACTACACAGGCTCAGAGTTAATGTTTGGTTTTTTTAGAAGGATGAGAAAGTGGGGCGAAATGTTAATTGTAATGTCCTTAGCCTTTTGAAGAATGGGCAAAGCTCAATACATCTGAGAACTAACAGTTCCTAGCTGAATAATTTCTGAACACATCTGACTTCAGCACAAAATTCACAACCGTATTTGGAGATGGCTGTCATGAATCCTGGCTACATATTTTCTCTTTCATGTTCAGGCATACACGGACTGTATGCATGGGTAATGTAGGCTTACAATCAATAAATCTACCCACTGCCCTAAAAACAAAGGCCCTATTAATGCAATTTAATATACAATATTTGGGCTTCTTTAATGGGTTGTGTCAGTAACCATTGATTTTGTGAGGTTTTGTAACTTTAATTCCCCAGGGGAAGGTACTTATGGCTTTCCTTCCTCCCTCCCTTCTTTCTTTTCTCAGATATTTACCTGCACATGGGAATAGAATAGAATAGAATAGAATAGAATAGAATAGAATAGAATAGAATAGAATAGAATTTATTGGCCAATGTGATTGGACACACAAGGAATTTGTTTCTGGTGCATAAGTTCTCAATGCACATACAAATAACAAACTGATAATCATATATACTAGTAGGAAAAGGTAATAGGAAAGACGAAAAGGATAATAGTAGTACAGCTTTACCACATGGGTAAATATCCTTAGGCATAAGACAGTGCAGTTTTTGTCTACCCTCTGAAACAAGATAGGGAGAATAATTTTTCTATGGAGTATTTTATTTTGTAGACTTACTCTGTTTGAGATTATGGTGGATAAAAATGGAACAAATTGTTTTTTAAAAATACTGTATTTCCCCTTTCTACTCAAATATTGGACTTCTGCAGAATTATGTGACAAATGCTCAAGTCCAAGCATATCGTCCTTGTGGAATGAACACCCACAGAATTTTGATAAATATTTGGCAATTGTTTTTAACAACAGAAATAACAATAAAGTGCAATAGAAAAGGACAAAGAAAAAGTATGAGTCACAGATCTTGAATCAATTCAAAGAACTAAAAAAAAATGTATACAGATTCTTTTGTGCCCACCTCCTTCACAGTCTCATTTTTTTTCCTACAATGACTAGAAAACCATTTCCATACTAAAATCCAAATTGCATGGACACTGCTGGATACAGGCAGCCACTGATCTCCTCTTTATAATATTGTATCAATTAACTGGCAATTACTATCTTCCATCAGGGTAAAAAAGAGTATATTCTCTAATCTAACCATCAGGGTTTATTAACACTATTCCGCAGTTAAATATCTGGATATTTTCAGCTATTTCTAGCAGATTTCATTTTCTTTTCTTTTGCCATATAGACAAGTCTTTTGAATATCTGAACTTTGGGAGAGCTCTTTCTCATTAGAGTAACAATTATCTGTTCCGCTCACTGATGCTTAATGTTGAACCGTAGTTCATGAGAGCAGGAGATAATACCTGTAAATACTCTAATGTGTTAATAGCCAAGCCAGGTATAGTATTCAATGTCTCTAGCAATGGCTCCACACAGAAACCATCTGTCAGAAAAGGTTAGCTGGTGTCTTTCATTTGTCGAGCTTTTAGCTTCAGGGAAAATAATGCATTTAAGAAATCAGTGATTAGATTCAACTCCCGATGATTCAACTTAAACCCATAATAGAGGTTTACTGAAATTTAGAGAAGGGTTGTGGCTTCAGCAGCTGAGAAGTGAAAGCCTGAGCAAAATTAACTGAGTTACACAAACATTTTTGCTTCCCCGCCGGTGGGTCTCCTTGTTCTGCTTCTGGATCATTTTGTGTGAATTGAGATTGCCATGGGTGATATGTGTTTGAAAGAGCAAGCCTGCAAAAGTCAACGTGAACAAAAAAAATATTTATCCTTCAGATTTAAAATTAATTTCCTGTATTCTCCTGGGAAATACAGACATCCTATTTAAGATGTAACCGTATGAGAAGAAAAATGAAAAACTCTTTCTGTGCACTACAGTATGTCTGATATGTGAGGCAGTCTAAATGCAGAAGGTGCTGGAAATTGCCCAGCCCTTCACCAGAGGAAAAGCAGTAGGCCAGAACAAGGGATCCGGTGACTGTTTTAGGTTAGGTTTCTTGCTCTTCTGCATGTTAGGTAATCAGATGTCATTTGGGCAAAAACTATTCAAGGAATAAGGGGGGGAAAGGGGGGGAGGAGATTGAGAGTGCAGAATCTGGTTTGGATGAAAGTTTAATTCTACCATGCCAAGTGACACACTGCTTTACAGGAAGCAGAGCATACTCAGACAGGAGTGGCCAAATAATGAAGATGGATTCAGCTTGTTATCAGAGCGTCATTTACAAGGGCTTGAGGCAACCTTCAGCATGGCAGATAGCTCCATGGCACTTTCCACTAAGCCTCTAATTAATGAATAGCAGGCTCTAAATTAACAATATGCTTTTACAGATGAATTCTGAGCATTTGGTAAAACAGTGATCTAGGTGCAGGTGGCTTGGTGTTGTTTAAATTCTGCACTGTGCCTGCTGGATGTTTGAACAGGAGACCTGTGGAGCTCAGCAGCTGTACATCCAGGTGCCAATCTGGGAGGGACTTCATTCAGCAGAGGTCAAGATAACAGCACTTTAAACCTTGCACAACAACATCTGTGAAGATAATTAAAGTAGATCAGAACCATCCCTTTATAACTGAAAATATAAACATTTGATTTCCTTACAACTTTCTCAGATTCCAACTGGATATGACACTCCTCTTCCAACACCCCCACTCATATATATTTAGGTCTGGCCTAGTTCATTCTCTTGGGCTTCAGGGAATGTGCAGTTTTCGTTCGTAAGCAATTAAAACACTGCTGGAGGTGCCTGCAATATGACGGGGCACCCTCAGATTCCATCAGTTTGGAGATGCAAGCTGGGAGAACAAACTCCTCCTGAAAGCTATGCTGAGATATTTATGTGCCAATTAAGATATATTTTCCAACTACGGGAGCACTAAGCATCTGATTTGTCTTAGGCAACTTCAAGATGAGAAATTGTAACAAGAGCATGTGATGACTCTATTCTGCAGCAACAAACTAATATAATATCAGAGTAGGCAGCATGCTTTCTATCCCATATAGCTCTGCTTTTTTGAACTTTAGAAGCCTTTATTTTCAGTTTTCTTGACTACGCTGCAGGACACCCACTGTAAATGTTCTTCTCAGATTTTTACAGGGCTTAATGATCAATAGTGGGACCACTCATTCACATGTTCACTCACTAATAATATGCATGCTTTTTGTCTTTAAGTTCGAGTTTCAGCAGGGACAGATTCCTACACTACAAGATGGGCATCTGCCCCTCTAGGCCTTTTCCAAATCCAAGTAAAAAATGTTGATGATGACTGTTATGTATTGATGTAATCGCCTGGAACTGCTGAATCATTGCTAACGGCTAAGTCTGCTTAAACACCAGATTGCCTGTCTCCAGGACTGTTCGACCGGGAACTGTTGCTTGGTTTCTATTGGTCGCCACCTAGTGGTGACCTGTATAAATAATTGTTAGACGACCATTAGAGCATCTCTTTGTCTGTGGTAACCAAATAAACCTGTTGCTGTTTCACCACTGCCTTGCTAATGCCTCACCAAGCCTAGTATATAACAATGACCTTAAAAGCTCAAAGAAGATTTGGACTCATTATAGCTAAAAAAATTTTTTTTCATTTGCACCTGTCCAAATTATAAGATGGTTTTTGGAGAAAGGTCCTTCCCTCACCAAATGAAGTTAGATGGACGAATATAAACGCAAAGGCACTCCCATACTCCTGGGTTTCCCTGACTGTCCTTGCAGTTTTCATATACCACACTAGTCTAACCAGTTGTCTTTTTCTCCAAGATAGCCTTTCTCAGTATGGTGTGCTGCAGATGACTTGATTGAATTGTAAGTCCAATTGAGTCTGATAAGGGTTTTAATCTAAAACACCTGAACTGCCTGTGATTGGAAAATATTGCGCCCAGGACCTGAATGCCCCTTAGCTTCTTTCACCTTTTTGTGACCTTCAGGAGTTCATCTTGACGGCTACTTATGCATGGCTGGCATTTCATGAAACCATTTAGCTATGCACATTTATTCTTAAACGTTTTTCGGTTTTTGGGCAAGGCAAAATGAACATGGGCAATGTGCTTAGTG
Organism: Pareas carinatus; assembly: GCA_032468095.1. Classification (NCBI taxonomy): domain Eukaryota; kingdom Metazoa; phylum Chordata; class Lepidosauria; order Squamata; family Pareidae; genus Pareas; species Pareas carinatus. The sequence continues at coordinate 45,202 of JANHFO010007534.1, forward strand.
TAAAAGGAATTAAATTGGTAGCATGATAACAGGCAGCCTTTTCATTTTCCGTGAGTTGCTATATGAATACCATCAGAATTCAGTAGAGTTACCCTCAATCAAACTTTTAAATATCTTATTTCAGATAATATATATATATATATATACATGATTTTTGGGTCCTAATTTGATTTTCTAGCAATGGGATCTCCAAGAATCATAAGAAATTCATTGAACAAGACTTTCTTCATGATAACTTCATCAGCAGGAATTGTGCAGGGGGGGGAGAAATTGCACAACAGCAACAGACTTTTTCATGCAGATATCCTGTGAAACATGAGCATTCTTCCATCCCAGAAGAAAAGTGTATATAATTTAATTACTTGATAGGCTATCATGCATAATTGCTAATCAGGCTCAGACATTCTTGTAGAATTACAAAGAGAAACATCAATTCGGGTCAAAGCTTGCAAAGTATCAAGAGTTGGTAAACACTGTTGCGTATAAGTATTCAAGTAGTTCCATTTATGGGCAAAGTAAAGAGTTGACGCTGCTTTTATGATTTGTTCCCACATTAGGCTTTTCAACACTTGGTTGCATATCGGTTTAAGTTGCTTTGTAGGAATTGTGAAAGAGCAGCTGGGATGAAAAACATTGGGATCAAGTTTCAACATATTTATATATCTGAAATACTGATGGGCAGGATTTTGATTTTTTTCATTGGGCTTTATTTAATAAAGGAAAGAGCTTATAAAAAGCAAGTAAAGGACAAGTCTCCTTGGTTATCAGAATATTAGTAAACTCTTTAATCTGAATCTTATTGAAATGTAGTATAGTAATTAATACAGGATCCATTCATGTGTGCAATGATCCACCGTGAGTAAAGAAATAAATACTTAGTTGAAATTATCTCCTGATGACATCCCTCCTGTTTTATTTGCAATGCTGTGAAAGTGATTTGATACTGATTTGTTCTGGGATAATTTCTCCCAGAAGAAATTCTTTGTCCAGCCTATCATGCTGAAATTCTGTGGATGTTCACCTTCATAGTCAGTCTTGATATATGGGAATCACGTGGGCAGATACTTCTGATTTACCATTGCCTTTTTCCTAGGGTTGAAACAGAATGACTGGTTCAAATTCACTCAGCTGGCTTTGTGCTAAGGCAGGACTACAGCTCAAGGGCTCCTGGTTTCTAGCCTAGTGCCTTTAACCAAATACAAGATGCTCACTACCTTTAACTAGACTTGCACTCAACTAGGATTCTTGTGGATATGTAAAAATGAGAGTATAGAAAGCCAAGAGCGTTTCCACAACAGGGTAAAGACTGTTCATAGGCTTTGTATCCTGGATATTTAAAGTCATACATTACAGAATTTCAGAATAACAAAGTTAGATGTGACCTTGGCAGTCTCCCTGCTTAAGTAGGAGACCGTATACAATTCTGGACAAATGGCTGTCCAATCTCTTCCTAAAAACCTTCAGAGATGGAGCACTCAGAACATCTGGAACCGCTTACATCTACTACTTATATTTGTTTCTTGTTTAGTATCAACAGATAAATAACCATCAAGCCATCAAGGGACATATATCTTTTATTATTGTTTGTAAATGTTTACAAACAAAATTGGGAGATCTTATAGTCCTAGAAACCATGTTTTCTGGCTCTGGCTTGGATTTACTTACCTTGTTCCCAACATCCACTGACAAGGGGAACCTAGCTACAAACCGATGTGCCCATGCAACATCTGCAACTCAGTTCTAGTGCATTGTGGTCCTACCTGCATGTAGCAATAGGAGCATACACCTCTACTGGTAATGTTATGCTGAATCTTTGAACATTGATGTATTGCTATGCAAGATACAACAGGGCGGGGGGTGGGAGTTAAAATCTGATGTATTTGGCTCTTTTAATCAGAGGAAAGTTTATAGTATCTAGATCCTGAAATGCCCGTGATGTGAAATATGGCTCTTAGTGAAAGATCTATGTTCAGATGTGCTCATTATTAAAGAGTTACCCTGAAATTTTTAATCAGGCAATGGATTTTTTTTCCCCAACTGACATTCAGCATCTTTCACCTGTCATGGAACATTCACAAAATTGAACAAGTTTGTATAATAATAATTGCAGCAACCTCTGTAAAGCTGGAATTATAGTAAGTGGACGAGTGGGGAGGATTTCAATAAAAATTAAAGTAGCATCACCATTATTTTATTGCTCTGTGGAATGGTGCCTTTAGTCCAAGAAAGGAACTGTTCTTAAAATGCATTTGCTGAATCACAAAGTTGGTTACAGACAGGCAAAATTGCTCAGGACAGCACCAGTGAGAAGCTGCTGGCCAACTGCTAATCTGAAAGTCAAGTTCAGATGTACCTGCTTTAAGAATGTGCCGGAAGAAAGCAGAAGCATGCTGCACATTTGCCAATCGTGTTTCCTCAAAACATTTTAACAGGGCTTATGAGTTTTGTCACTTAATATCTACCCAAAAGGTTGCTTGTGATATTTCTCGTAATTCAGGCAAGCTGATCCCAAACACTGCACTATTTTTAATAAATGCACTGAAATCAAGAGAAGCTGTTCCTCTTCTGTCTAGTAAACACTTAAATAGATGTGTAACTAAAGGACTAGGAGTGTAGTGGTTCATGTGGTTAGGACACTAGGTTGGAGGTTAGCAAGTCTGGGTTTGAGACTCAAGTGCTGCTGTGAGGTGGGATGAGCTCCTGTCATTCACTCCAGCTCCTTGGCAGGGACATGAAAGGAGCTACCACAGGCATCCCTTGGGCAACAGTGATGTCACTGGCTAATCCTTCAACCTCCAAGCACCTTAAAAGGTGCGTGCCTCAGACATGAATGGGAATGGGAACTAAGGGAATGTTCAATTAACTAAACTTCAGGCACTGTTCTTAAAAACACATGCAAAATGTTAGATAGAAGCATGGGTAGCTGAGGTGCCACTTAGGTGATTCGATTACATGTTCATGTAGACTTGATCCTGATATTTCTTTTCTTTGTTAATTTTATTAAGCACTGCTTCAATGGAATAAACTACTACTGAAGTCAATGGGGACTTACTTTGAACAAAACCCCTTAGACTTGTGTGGGTAGGCTGAATTTGATTCAGACTAAAATAATAAGAGCAATTGGATAATCATAAATATAGCAAGAGGACTTTTTCACCTTCTGTTCCATTTTTAGCTCAAATATGATTTTCCTTTTATATTTCAGTTTGACAAATCCATTTAAACCACAAATTAGTGCGGTGGAAAAAACATTAAAAGTAGACTCTTTTTTTTTTAATTGACTCTGGCAAAACTTTTATCCGAGAACTAAATGTGGCAAGTTTACTATTAACACTCAGTAGTACACAAAAGCCTAAAATTAATAGGCAATTCAATCTCCTTATCTTGAGATCAAAGTACTCTTCTTGTACCAATTCCCAGCACCTATACTTTATGGAAGAACGAAGCAGAAAACAGATGTTAATAAAGTTTTCTTCCTATTTCCTTTTCTCAAAGCACTCTTAAGAACATAAGAAGTGTCTGATGAGATGGAAAAAGATTAGATTGAGCCCAGCTTCTTGTTTCCAACTACTGTAAACACCATTTGGAAGTAGGATGTGAATTACTTTCCTTCTTGTGTATTCCTAAAGTACTAGAAAATTATTGTCATGGTTAATAGCCATTGAAAGATCTATTCTGCATTGTTCTATCCCTATTGAAGCACACACCTAAATTAGAGAAAAATGACTATATTCAACAAATCGCCATTTATTCAATAGTAAATAGAAATCTGGAGAGATTGTTTTACTAATAAGAACAGGGACAGTAACATTTATTAAAAAATATAGAGATATATGAAGAATGATAGATTGCAGTAAGCAGCTTAGGCAGTATTAAGCCAAACATAGGCATCGAGAAGAGCCACTTTTCCACAGTGTGTGCATCTGGATGTAACTTCCAACAGAGTCTTGAAACCATTAATACATTGACCAGGTTTGAAATTAGTTCAGATTTATTTGAAAGAATGCAGAGAAGAGCAACAAAGCTCCTATAAAGAACAGTGAAAAGAATTCAGTATATTTAACCTAAAGAAGAGAAAGCTAAGGGGAGACAGAATAAGAGTCTTCCAATACCTGAAAAGCTACCACAGGAAAAGGGGTGTGGATTTATTCTTCACAGTGGCCAAAGGTAGGACAAAAATAAATGGGTGAAGCTTTACAGAAAGAGGTTCAGACTAAAAATATGAAGGAATTTCCTGACTGTAAAAACCGCTAAAATTGGAAGAACGTACATCCTAGTTATGGATGTTCTATCACTTTAGGTTTTCAAATAAAAGTTGAATAGCCATATTTCTGAAATAGTCCTGGACAGGGATCTGGACTAGAAGACCTCTAATGTCTTCTCCAATTTTTGTGATTTTATTATTCTATTTCTTCTTTAATAGAAAAGACCCTTTAACCAAATGGATTCTGTCAAATACTGGAGGTACTTCATATCAGAAAGCAAGTGATCTAGTCTGTTCAAAATAAAATTTCCAACAGCCCATAGTTCTAGTTGACTTCAAGTGTTTTAAGTGGCCCTTAGAAAGCATTACTAACAACAAAAGTAGCAGAGGAGATGGTATTCCAGCTGCACTATTGAAAATCTTAAAAGATGATGCTATTAAAGTGCTGCATTCCATTAGCCAACAAATCTGGACAACCAATAATGGCCACAGGATTGGAAAAGGTCAGTTTACATTACAATCCCAAAGAAGGGCAATGGCAAAGAGTGCTCAACTTATCGCACAATTGCGCTTACCCCACACACCAGCAAGGTTATGCTCAAAATCCTACAGTCTAGGCTTCAGGATAATGTGAACCGAGAACTACCAGAAGTACAAGTTGAGTTTTGACAAGGCAGAGGAACTAGAGATCAAATCACGAACATTTGCTGGATTGTGGAAAAAGCAAGGGAGTTCCAGAAAAATGTCCTCAAAATGATGGGAGTTCCACTTCACCTTACCCTACTCCTGAGGGACCTGTATGCAAGCCAAAAAGCAACAGTTAGAACTGGTCATGAAACAACTGACTGGTTCGGAATAGGGAAAGGGGTACAACAAGGTTGCAAACTGTCACCCTGCTTATTCAACTTATATGCAGACCACATCATGCAAAATGCTGGGCCGGAAGAATCACAAGCCAGAATTAAGATTGCTGAGAGAAATAGCAACAACTTCAGATATGCAGATGATATCACACTAATGATAGAAAGTGAGGAGGAACTAAAAAGTCTCTTGATGAGGGTGAAAGAGGAGAGTGTAGAAGATGGATTGAAGCTCAACATTAAAAAAAAAATCATGGTATCCCATCCCTTCCTGACAAATAGAAGGGAAAGAAATAGAAGCGGTGACAGACTTCATTTTCTTGGGCTCCAGACTAACTGCAAATGTTGACTGAAGCCAGGAAATTAAAAGACGCTTGCTCCTCCGGAGGAAAGCTATGATAAACCTAGACTGCATATCAAAAAGCAAAAACATCACTTTGTCAACAAAGATCCATATAGTAAAAACCATGGTTTTCCCAGCTGCAATGTGTGACTGTGAGAGTTGGGATATAAGGAAGGTTGAACATTTAAGAATCGATGCTTTGCGTTGTGGTGCTGGAGAAGACTCTTATGAGTCCCTTGGACTACAAGGCAATCAAATCAGTCCTGGAAGAAATTTACCACATTAGAAGGACAAATGATGAAGCTGAGACTCAGATATTTTGGTCACCTAATGAGAAGAGAGAACTTTTTAGAAAAGACTGTGATGTTGGGAAAGATGGGAAGCCAAAGCAGAAGGTGACGGCAGAGATTCAGATGGCTGGATGGTGTCACCAATGCAACAGGCATGAGGTTGGACGGACTATGGGAGGCTGTGAAGGACAGAGAGGCCTGGCGGGCTATGGTCCTTGGGGTTGCAAATAATCAGACATAACTTAGTGACTGAACAACAAAATGCCAAGCTTTCCCTTTTCCATCATTGAGAACTTCTTTTCTTCTTGAGTTTCACAACCAGAGGTTTTTGTTTGAATCACAAGTGAGAAAAAAATCTAGTCCAATTGCAATCTCTAACTCTGTCTGAGGTTCTTTAATATGATACTGTTGTTCTCTAATAAATAAGACAGAACAGTTTCGTGTTCATTCCAGAATCATATATTTTTTGACTGGTGGCTGAGGAGGATAAATGCAGTACTGACTTTCTGCCTCCATCATTATTTCCTTTCTACTGCTATAGAAGGACAGCTGGCCATAGTGCATATATGCAAAACACTCAAGATTTGTTTCTGGCATCTTCAGATAGAGTTGGGAAAAAACCCTTGTCTCCGACTCTATAGAGTAGGCGATATGAGCTTGATGAACCAATGGTCTGTTTCAGAAGAAAGCAGCTTCCAATGTTTTCTATTTTCTTAAAGAAAGAAGACTCCCTTTCTTCCTGGTTGCCACTCAGCAGCAGCAGCCAACAAGTACTATTTCCCATCACATCACCTACTGTGTTGAATAGTCCAATCTTATGCATGGTTATTCTGAAGTATGCCCCACTGGATTCAATTGGATTTATTTCCAAGGAAGCACATGTAGGCTTGCAGCATTTAAGGCTGAAAAGATCTTCAGATTATCCAGCTGGCAACCCTCTGAGCTTTCCGAAGTGTTACAAAGGCAACGTACAGACTTCTTTATAGAGAAGAAATATTTGCTGTATGGCTTGTTCAGTTAAAGTTATTGGTTTAACTTATATACTTCCATAAACCACATGGTAGCATATACGTATTTTTTTCCCCAAGAAAGTATAATCCATGATGCATCTGCAAGGGAAAAAAACATCTTATTTGGCAACCATGTGATTTGTTGCATGTAACAAATCTCCTGTGTGCTGCATAGCATATTATTTTTCTTCTAAATGATCAAAGTTATATACTGATTTCTTTCCATTAGATAAGAGATGTTAATATTTACTTACTCCTGTGGCTATGACAGCAGGTGAAATGCGTTGAAATACTAAGTACCTGCAAGTCATGCTTAATCCTAACCATGGGTTAGTGATGTTTCATTCTATCAACACTTTTTTTCTAATTGCATGAATGAGTCACATAATTTATCAATCATACTGATAAAAATTATAGTAAATATGGCATACTTTGCAGTAATATTATGGTTAATTGTGCCTCTAGATAGCTTTTATTTGGTGACATTTCTGCTTAGATTTTTTTTATATATATATAATGGTGAGCAATTCAGATTGGGGGAAAAAACTTGACACCCATTGAAAGGAAAGGTTTTCTATTTAGTGGTAAAAAGAATTCAAGACTGAAAATTGTATACTCTTTATGTGATAGTTAAGTAGAAGCTTAAGGTCACAAAGCAGACCTAGATTCTTAAAGCTCTCTCCGGTTATGGCTAATGCTTTTTAAAGTTTCAAAGAAAATGAGAGACAAATGGAAGTTATAATTAACTTAGCCTTATGAAACTACATCTCCCAGAGTCCTCCAGAGTCCTTCATAATCATCAGGCTTGGTAAGACCTTCATTTGCCCCTCTGATACTTTCACACCACTTTGCACGTAGTTTCATCAAACGTGGCATACAAGAGGCTCCCTTAGGTCTTTCAGATCAAAACTGTCTTAAACATGTTACTATTTAAATACCAAATGTCAGTGTGGCTGCTGTAAAGAATTTAAAACTAGGTCTTGAACTGACCCAGGTTCAGTTCTGCACTAGCCATGAGTGACTTTGGAATTTCAGAGGCAATTATCAACACAAATAAGACTACTCATGAAGTAAATAAGACTCAGACTTAGCGATAAAATGGGGAGAATGTGTACAGTGCCTTAATTAGGGAAGTTGAATCTATATAGATCTTTTTGCTGTCCCAATTAGTAATGTGGCAATTAGAGTAACTTTTTTTAAAAAAAGGATCTGTTTTTCAAATCTCCTTGTTTTCATTCCTAACTTGCCCTAATACCCTCGGTTTTTGCATGCTATTTTCACCTAATATATATAGATTTGTATATAACTTCAGCGAATTCTATTTTTAAAAAATATTCCTGTGTTGTACTTTTTTACATATTAATTCCATATGTGAACTTTTAAAATGTAAATTTTGTAAATGTAAGTTCTCTATTTTTAAATGTAACCATATCTTGTACTGGGTTTTTATTTTATTTTTTACAACTTTCAGAAACACGTTCCTTTTAATTTCTTGGCTTTATTCAAAGTTCTGAATGGAAAAGAATTACCTTTCATCCATTCCTGATAGGTGACAGCAAAGGAACAGAGCCAATTTTTAATGTTTATATTGTTCTTTCTTTAGGACAGATTCCTAAAGTTCATATTTTTCCACTAAATGTAGCATTTCTGGATCCTGGAAAATGAATATTGTATTTTTTCTGACTTGGACCTTTTGAGTTTTGATCTCAGATAATATGTTTCTCCTGTTAGTTTTTGACAGAATGAAGATTCAGGACGTTAATATGCAATAACTGAATCTCAAATGATTTGTTCCAGTAGCTCAAGGCCATTCTCTATTAATGGTATATATATGTTGCCCATTGCCTTAATCTTTAAAATTCCCAAATATCTTATCTGCAGTCATAGGTTACATTTTAATGCTCCCTCCTGCCATAAATACATTGCTCAATATAAGCAAACAAGAAATATTGTTGAAATCCTTTTGTGAAAATCAGAAAAGCTCTCAACAACTTATATATTTATGATCCAATATGAACCATTTCATATGTTTTCCCTTTCTAAATTATTAGCAGCAAGCATTCGTCATTGCTTTGCCCCAAGTTGCTTGAATATCATGCTTACTTTTTTGTGTCTCTCCTTCTCTCCAGTACCAACTTGAGAAAAAGTCACCATGGAGACTTCTAGTGACACAGTGGCATCAATGGGTCATCTTCTGCGCAGTCCTGGTTCTCATGATTGGCACACCATTCTTGGTCTACCAGATGATCATTGCATTTACAAATCCTCCACCAGGTCTACTTTTCAATGTAGCAGCCATCTGCGTTGGAGCGCTCACTGAGATACTTCTGACCAAGTGAGTGGAAATAGAGTCTATGCTTCTTGTTAGTTTTTCTGTCATGAAGAATAGAATAGAATAGAATAGAATAGAATAGAATAGAATAGAATAGAATAGAATAGAATAGGCCAGGTGTGTCTGGACACACAAGAAATTTGTCTCCGGTATACATGCTCAATACTTACATACGGGCTGTAATTGACAAACCGTAGTTACAATCATAAGGCTATAATTGACAAACAATGATTACAATCCTAAAATATCTTCATTATCATAAAGTATATTCATCATGTGTATGCATTAGGTGCATTTGTAATCATAAAATATATTTATCATGTTATGAAGTGCAATCATCCTGTCACAAAGCATTTCATCACATCATAATCATAAAGTATATTCATCATGTCCTCATGTTACGAAGTACAATCATCATGTATGACAGTACTACAAAATGAGCTTTTTTTAAAAAAATTAGATGACCTGCTATCTCCAACCTGATAGTCCTGACATATTACCGCTAGCTGAAAACTCATAAATTGTAGCTTCCAAATACAGGTAGTATTTGACTTACAATAGTTTGTTTAGTGATGATTCAAAATTACAACAGCATTGAAAAAAGTGACTTACAACTGTTTTCCACATTCACAACCATTGTAGCAGCCCCATGGTCATGTGATCAAAATTCACATGCTTGGCAATTGGCATGCATTTATGACAGCTAGAGTGTCCTGGGGTCATGTGATCGCCTTTTGCGGCCTGCTGACAACAGAAGTCAGATTCACTTAGCAACCCTGTTACTAACATGATAACTACAGTGATTCACTTGACACCTGTGGTAAGAAAAGTCATAAAATGGAGCAAAAGTCACTTAACTACTGTCTCATTTAGCAACAGAAATTTTAGGCTCAATTGTGGTGCCAAATCAACGACCAGCTATATGTGGAGAGCACTAAGTTGGGAATAGTTGCTGCATAAATGTAGTTAATAGTTTAAACCCTATATCTTTTCTTCCATAGCTTTTCTGAGAATGATTAGTTGTGCATCTGTGTACAGCAGATACCTACATACTATGATATATTTGCCACAAGCACTCTTCTTGTCTATCTCAGTTCTCCCCAACTAAGAATAATATTTCAAGATAATATAGTTACTTTTGTTATACAAGACCTACTTCCTTTTTTGCTTATTCCGCCTCCTGACTAGCAAGGCACATTGAAGAAAACATAGCAAACAATAAAATGCCGATTGATTTCCTCTCAGCTAATCACAGGGTTAAATCATACGACCGACCGTGTGTCTAATTTGACCTTTATGTAATGGGCAGTTTCCAACAGATTGGTCCTTAAATCTATAAATGGCCCTGGTGCATATCTGAATATGAAATGGAAAGTGGAACATATATTTTAAAGTCTATATAGACTTTGGATTCAAGGCCTCTCCGAAAACCACATTTTCACCTATTTAGCAACATCAACATATCACTTAATTCCTTCAAAGGCAACTGAGCCAGTGATGGTCAAATGACAAAAATCCATTTTGTGATTTGCGATGTGTGAGGGCTGATGTTTGTTTGTTTTTTTCCTCATTGGCAGCAATTCTTAACTTTCTTCTGTACAAAACGTCCATCTTTTCCCAACTGGGGTTAAAACTGAATCCTTGGTCTAATGTTCACCCATAATTAAACCCATCTTCCTTTCCATTTCTTTCAAATCAACCAGCCCCATGTTGACACAATTATCTGGATGCTATGATGGCCACTATTAAAATGTTGACATTTACTGTTTGAAACTAATTTATGTTACTGTAAAATTGTAGGTATGCCCTGTAAATAAGTGTCACTAACATGAATTATCTTCAGACATTTAATATCAGCATTTTAATGATGGGACATTCTCTCTGGTTGGTGGCTATAATTTAGCTGCTGAGGAGCCTGAGAAGAAGTAGGGTCAGGCCTTAATGAAGTGGCTGAACAAGTGAAGAACAAAGGAACATAGAAAGCAAACTGAAAAAGGTGCAAGTAGGGGAAAAATATGAAATCCCCGTGACATAATTTTTAGAAAGTAGTCTAAATTTAAATAAGCATTTTGGCATATCATGTATTGGCTCTGGGAAGCACAAAAGCAAGAACATGCTAATTGTATTTAATTCCCCTTGACTTCTAACCTTTTTAATCTGTTGTGTTGCTAGTTCAATATTGTAAATCTGGCTGATTTATATTACAACACAAACATATGTATTGAGTCATTCCAGAAAGTCTGACATTTCTAAAACAAATATGAAAAAAAGAGTGAGGTTGAGCTTTTCCCTATTTAAAAGCAATTGGCTGGCTTATGCCTTAATTTCGGTCTATGAGAGCTGGGACAGAAGAATCATTAAAAGTAGCATATCATCTGAATGAAAACTGCAGCAAAGCAGCTAAACCAAAACATCAGCATTGCATCCCCCCCCTTTCCTCAATAGTTTGGAACCAGGAGTTGTTTTATTTCATTTTATTTTTTAATTTCTCCTCAGTATAAATACCAATTGGGAAAGTTGCCCAGGGACTACTAACCCATTAGCAAATTAAGAATCTGCTTTTAATAACACAGAACTTGTAAATAATGCATTAATTGACTAGCTTGAAAGTTAGCATGAATGCTAGAAACCCAGGCTGTAAATGCATCGTGAAAGAACGATGCAGGTTGACTTAGCTACACAATGATTGGAACAGATTAAATATGACAGTTGATATTTGCAAAAATGGGAAGCTAATTGGAGGACACCTGCAGCTGTTTTCCAAGCAAAACAACAGAAGCCAAAGATGCATCTAATTGAAGGGTGTCACATTTTTATTTGAGCCCATTTTTTTGTCTTCCGTGGGGTGTTCTGTGCATATTGGGTCTGTTTGTACCACACTTCGGTCAGGACAAGTGCCTCTTTGACTATGTATGGCTTCTGTTGGTTTGCTGTCCAAAGAGTAAGCATGTGAATCCCATTTACTGAGAGCTAAGAGTGCCTACACAATATGACTCAGATGCAGAGATGCTTATAATGTTTGGTTGGCAGCCATCCAGAGTTTATTATAAGATAGGTGGCTCTATAAATGTTTTAAATCAATAAATAAATCAGGCGGAGGCTTGAATTCTTCGAAATGCTTGATTCTTCCCTCTGTTGTTTTCTTCATTTGCCTGTGAAAAGTCTCACGTGATACTGCTTGGTTTTTGTAAAATTTATTTTAAGGTGCCGCATGTTGCCCAGAATAAGGGCTTTTGCATTTTTATTACATTGTTCCTATGCTACTCAGAAATCTCTTTTCTTTCTACTTTTAGAAAACTTAAATTTTCTTTCATTCAGTTATTGAGTGACTGTTTTTTAATATTTTATATACATTTCCAGAGGAACAGATGGAGATCAAGTCTTTTATAGCAAAATTACCAAAGATTCTTATGGTAACTTAAGGAGGAACAAATCTGTTATTGTCTGAACTTTCCTAGGTGAAGTGAATTGTGTTACACAATCGCTGAAGCCAATGATTCCGAAATTGTGATTCATGAATCATTGGTGGTTCACAGAATCCACCACATCCTTCCCTGAAGTCATGGCCATCTCTGTTTTTCTCCTCTGGGTCTTCACTTGACATTTGCCTGGTTAGATGAGAGACACTTGCCAACTTTGCCACTGCCTCTCCTGGTTTACCACCAGATAGCTAACTAGGCCCAAACTGTGTCTTCTCCCAGGCCATGCAGCCTACTAGTGAGAGCTAAAAGCTCTTGTTCCTGGTTTGGGGAAATGGATTAGTTCTTAAAATATACAAGTGATGAGTAGTAATGTGACAGCTGAAAACTGAAAATAACAAACGGGTCATGAGGTCACAGCATGAGTGTCCATACATATACTGTGCTAAAGGTTGCTGTGTTCGTATACCAGGAACCCCAAAAGAAGCAGGTAAATAGCAATAATTGCAATGATTATGGGATTTTACTGGACTCCTAGCTTCTTTGTGTTCAGAGATTTTTAGTAAAGATCATTCCTGACTGGCGGTTTGTACTAAGAGTTGTTATTATATTATGCATGCATAATATAATACCTGAACAAATATGTTTTTATTTGGAAGAATAATTCATTTTTAATGTCCTTTAAAAATGGAGCTGATAGAAAGGTAAACACAAAGTAAGATTATTAATGTATTCTCCAAAAAACAAGATTTTCTACATTCTTAAAGGTAGGGAAGAAATACTTGTTTTACTCTGCAATCCTCAGATTTCCCATAGTGGCCTATGATTACAGAAAGTTTGAGAAACGCTGATGTATGCAATTAAATATTTGGTAATTATTGAGATGCCGCAAAAGTCTTTGTTGTTTAAATAAATTTGTAATCCACCCAAAGAATTTAGGTTACTAGAGGAATTTGAAATATAATAAATTATACTTAATAATACTAATTGAATTTGAAATTTGTCCTTGGGAATATGTTGTAAACAGATTTTAAATTCAATTATTACTAATATTAATTATGCAATCCTGAATGTGTAGTTTACTAAATTGCATGGTATCGTTGGTCCTGACATTAATTTCAATGGGCCACAAAGATGCAAAATAGCTTTGATAAAATCACTCAATTGTAATATTAGAGACAGAACATACGTGTCAAAGATATTAGACTTAGGAATCCCTTAAAAAACCCAGTTTAAGACCCCTCAAAGTTAATCTCAGACAATGGAGACTAGGGGTCATCATCTTACAGTTCACAGGCAGAATGTGGCCTACCACCTAATATTATTTGGCCCATTGTCCTAAAAGGAAATGTATTCACCCAGCTTGCAAGAGAGAGGAAAAAAGCACTTGCGGCCTCCTCAATTGTCCATTTTAGCCATTTTAATGACAACTTCACCAGCCAGCTCAACACAGGCAGAGCAACAAGTCTCTCAAAAGAGCAGTGGCAGGTCTTCCAACTCCTCCAGAGAAGAGAGTTGCCAACCTCTGGTGTAGACAATCCTGAACTAGTTGCTCCAATGATTTATTCAGTATTCATAACCACCTTTGATAATATCACTTGCGCAGCAGAACACAATGTGTTATTCTAGTTAAGGAATGTGTATATGAATGGCTATTTTAATCCAGTGATTTCTTTCAAACATTCAACTGCCTGTATGGAATGATAGAAGTGTGTTTCAAAACTAAGTTAAATAACTAAGTATACAACCCCACTGTCAGGTTGCCCCATTGGGAATGTGGTCCACCAAACATTTCTGGAAGGCAGAATATTTTGTCAAATGCAACCTTTCCCTATCATTTCCACCTTGATGCTGAAAGTAGTGTTTTCTAGTTTGAACCAGCTCAAATATTGTTGTCTGGTTGGTGTGTTGAACTATTTTCTTAGAAAACTCTGAGTTTGATTGACTCTCATATCAGAGAGGAACGTCCCCTCATCTGGACCAATCTAGCTCTCTAATCTCTGTTGTAGCTATTGATATTAGTGGCTTGGAGAACTTGTTGGGTTCATCAAGGACCACTTGAAATCTCGAAGAAAGGTTTTTTTTAACTCTTATTTCTCTTTCTCTGAAATATCTACCTTTCAGTTGGACCTTTCTTCTTTAGTTCCATTATTTCATTATTATTCATCATTATTAGCAGGGCTTGGGCTTAGAAGTCCCTCTAACTTAAGTGATTGGAAGACTGATGAAATGGTATACCAGTGTAGTTATTACAAATAATAAAGCCGAGAAGTAGGTAGTTCAGGAAAAGAAAAACAATAATAATTAAAACATTCTGCTGAGTTTCAAATCAGTGACATTCTGCATGTCAAATAAATGATACAAGCAATATACCACTAAAAGATTCCTCTACAAAAAAAGAAAAAAGCACTCAACTACAACAGACCTTTTTAAGCCAAATGTGGGAAAATATGAGACAGGGATTTTTATTTTAAAGCAATGTTATTTCTGCATATGTGTACATCTTGATGCCTTGACCTTGAATAATTAAAGTATACATGTTCAGCCAGACCACCCATAGATAGGAAAGCTTATTGTTAATCTCGATGGAAA
>JANHFO010007536.1:7046-17378 GCA_032468095.1 Pareas carinatus
ACCTCTTTTCCGGCGCTTCATCACCCTCAGCTCCTCAGTATACCAAGGAGCCTGGGTGACTCGATGCCAGGTCAGAGATCGCAAAGGCACAACCCGGTCTAAGGCCCCCGCGGCCTCCCTATACCAGGAGGCCGTGAGACCCTCGACCAAGTTGTGCGACAGGCTTTTCGGAAAAGGCCCAAGCTCCATCAAGAACCTATCAGGGTCCATCAGGCGCCTGGGGCAGAACCAAACTGTTTGTTCCGCCTCCCTGCGGCAGGGCATGATGAGAAGGAAATCAAGATTAAGGAGGTGGTGATCTGACCATGACTGGGATTCAATGACTAATTCCCCTAATTTCAGATCATTTAACCACTGTTCAGAGGCAAAAATAAAGTCCAGCATGTGTCCTCTTGTGTGAGTGGGGACCTGAACTAGTTGGGTCAGGTCCATGGCCATCATGGAGGCCATGAACTCCCGAGCTACACCCGAGGGCTCCCCCGCCAATGGTAGGTTGAAGTCCTAGACCTGGCATTGCAAGCCATCAGCCATAGGGCCTGGGTCCAGAGACCCGTACCGCCCAGAATGCAGGATGGGCCTTGGGGGGTCAGCACACGCCAACGCTTGAATACAGCAAGGGCGCGTGCTCCTAACTCGATTTGGCCCCCGGCCCCCACTATATCTACCCTTCCCCCCCAACACTGAAATCTTCAATACCTCACCCTCCTGTGATCTCCTCCCCCTGCTGACCTCCAAGACCCTGGTATTCTGATTCAGCCTGCCCAAAGACAGACAGACAGACAGACAGACAGACAGACAGACAGACAGACAGACAGACAGATCTAGATGCTGCTTGGAGGAGAATAGAATTTGGAAAAGAGGTGCAGCTGATGAGCCATCTAAAGTCAAAAGCAGCTTTTTTCCTCAATAGCAGAAATAAGTAAAAACTGTGTGATTTTCATTCTTTCCAAAGAGGGAGATGAGGGCAAAAGCAGAGTTAATTTATCAATATTGGGAGGGTCAGACTGAAAGAAGACCCAGGAAGCAAGGAAAGAATAGACTGAAGATGAAGGCTAAAGACAGTGCTAATTAATTTAAGTCCCTTCATAATTTCTAACTGATACAAATAGATAGACTCCAAATTTTGTGAAGCAATAATACCATTCAAAGTTCCCTTACACTTTTCTCCTTCTGTTCAGTAGTGTCCAATTCTCAAGGAAGAAAGTGACTCACCTAAATCACCAGTTGACTTTGTGCCTATGGTGGGACTAGAATATACAGTCTCCTGCTTTCTAGTCTGATGCATTAATCACTACATTTACATTTATGACATTTTTAAATATTGCCTCCTGCATAAGTGAGGACTTTTTAAATGTCTCCTTGCAAAAGAGTGTAATGTCTCTCAAATTAGGGTTCTAGCAAATCTCCAAAATAGATACTGTAACTCTGGTTCAAGTCTCCATGAAGTTCTACAAATGAACTTTTGACATGATTCTTCCCATGCAGAAAGGCAAATAAATACAAAACAAATGCTTATTTTTAAATTATAAGATTGCAACTCTGAATCTCTTTGTAAGAAATTATGGCATTATAAAGTGTCTCTTAAAGCAGTTCATGGTAATTACACCCCAAAGACTTTTTGTTAACAAAAGTCTTATCTCTAGGTAATAGCTTCCAGCATGTCCTTCTGTATAATGTTTACTTTGCGTGAATTCAGACTTCACGACCCCAATAAATTCTCTGTACTATTTCTATTATGCTTGTCTTTTGATGAATCTTAGACAATTTTTTTTCTCCCAAAGATTCTGGAGTTTTTCAATAAAAGATAGGCTGAAATACTTTCTAGCTCTACTTGGCATTCTCATGATTTCCAAAAGATCTGCTTTAGCTTATTTGTATTCCATTCTCATGGAATGGAAAAATGAGAATATCTCTGAAAAATGATACCTGAATAGTTTACTAATCTGCATTCATGAATTCTTGAACACAGCTGTAAACCATTGTTCAAAGCAGTTTATTAAAGAAGAGTTGACTGGTATGATATCAGATGAACAGAGCAAGTGCAGATCCCTTTTAAGTCAGAGTATTGTTGCTTTGGGGCTTTCTATTAGTTTGAGAAGAAACCACACCAGCTTGCTCATATCATAGGTCACAGCTCTGTCTCTGTGCTTGTAATTGAAGGGCACAAAAACACAGAAAAAAGCTTATGAATGAGAACCCACAATGCTTAAGGGAATGTGCTATCCAAAACTTACATGGCATTTGGTGTTTACTTTTATTTCATATACTCTTATGTCAAATTATGTAAAAAGTGGGGGAGTCATGACTGGACATTCCACATTACTAAAAACAAATAACAAATATGGGGGTGAGAATAAATCAAAACCAAAGGAGATCACATTTTAAATGTGTCATTGCCACAATCTATTTGAATTGCTAAAAATGTGGAAGTTCAAGCTTAATTTGCACCCATTGCTGCCCCTGTAATTAAATTATTAATTTCATATTTTAAACTTTTGTTTATATGGTATATCTTCTTGTTTTATTGCCCAATTCTACTCTTAGGGCATAATATATGATTATCTGCACTTTATGTGTGCAACATAAAACATCTTAACACAAAAGTAAGCAAAATTTCATTTATTCTAAGTCATATATGGATTGACTCTGGATTTAAAAGGGAAAGCAGGGAGACTGGGAATATTATGTTAGGTGTTTGATATGTTAGGGTATTATGCTATGTTAGGTGTTTGATATATAAATAAATGTCTGCATTTCTGCTGAAAAAATATTCGATAACATATTGCTGTTCTATAGTTAACATCCTTGCTAACATCTTTTTTAGGGACTTCGCAGGCTGCAGAAGCTGTCTACACCGTAAAATGGTTGGTGGTAGATGCAAAATTTCATTACACAATACATATTTCTGGGACTTTGGTATTTCAGTTGCTTTCCAGTTAACACAAATTTTTCTCCATGGAACAGTTTGTTATCTATACTAATGTCTAAAAGGAGACTATTGTATAGGAAATTATCTCAATTGCTTCCAAGAAACTGCAATTTTTAACATGGATTTTGGAACATGAGATATCATGAGATATCATAAAACATCATGAGATATTTTACCTAAGAAGAAATGGAGCAATGGACAAAAACTTGTCCTTATTAGTGTAGCCCCAAGTAAGTTGTAAGTTCATGCAAGGAAGACTTCTTCATTGGAGTTAGAAATGAACACTAAAAGGAAAAATGAAAAACACAAATTTAATTCAGGAAACTTGCACAGCTAATTTTCTTTGAGCTCTTGAGCCAAAATAAGAAAAATGATTACATTGTATCTGTTTCCAGACATCCTGGTGAAATAAATCATTCAATTTATAGGAATGTTATTCAACATAAATGTTTTAAAAATATATTTGTGCTGATAAATAACACTTGGATAGTCATGAATCACAACTCTGTGTCAGATCGTTTCTTCCAGTAGAGATCAACATATTATCTCTTAAGACCAGTTGACTTCTACATTCATGCTGAGAGCATTCAAAGATGGAGAGAGAGCAAAGAGGGCAGTAATTGTCACTAAAATTAACCTGAATAGGCATGTTTAGTGTGATGGATTAGGGAAAGGCGAATTTCTAGAAAACTGCCGTTTCTTTCCTCCTTGCCTTGAACCAAAGAGGTGGGGGAAATGATAATGCAACAGAGTGACACTGGTATATGTTGCTGAGTGATGATCTTCAAAGCTGATTTTCTTAGGTTGTATAATCTCTTTCATGAATATTGACTGCTTACACAGGTTGGCTTTAGCTTGTTTTCTACCAAAATTATAGCATACATTTTTCTTTTCAATTATCCCACCTGGTGTAGAGAACAGAAACCATTACCAGAAGAACATTCCTCTCCTAAACTAGTTTACCAACCGGTGTTGTTTGCTATAATGTCAAGCATCTACATAGATTTTTTCAGAGAGGAAAAGAGAGAAAGAGAAAGAGTTTCACAGGTAAAATTGTCTTATTTAACCTAAAAGATTTTGCTGGTGACCCAACTGCAGCTGGCAGATTCAACTTGGGAAGCTGTCACAATGGGTGTGCAAACATCATTGCTGGGAGTTTTGTCTTATGCAGTTGGCTTGCCTTGGCATTCACGTTTGGAGCACTGGGCAGGCTTCCACCAGTCCCTGTGATGGCAGTGACAGATGTTACACTCATCCACTTTGACTTCGATGCCAGCTGGAATGATGGTGGTGCCTGCAAAGCAGTTTGGACCTGCAAATGTATATACATAAGTAGATTAAATGGTTAACTAGATTGGAGAACATGGGTTTGATTACATTGGGCACAATCCATCCAAAATTGACACATTTAATTCCACTGCAGCCATCAGAAGGACTGAAACCCAGGTTTAAAACTTTTTTATTTACAATATTGTTATCCATTAACTTTATGCCCTTCTGCTGAGAGTAGAAATTCATGATGTCACATACAGGAAAAAAAAATAATTTCATTCCATGTAAAAGACCAATAAATAAAATGGGAAAAACAGAAAAATCAACATATGACATTTTAAAATATTTTCAAAGCTGTTTCATACTTTTAGATGATTCAAACAGCAATTCTTTTTCATCCTTGGTTTTGATATTCTCAGTACCTAACAGACCCTAAGTTCCTTAATGCTCAGAGTATTGATGGGCTCTGGTGACCTTTTAGTCTCTGCATAATTCTTTAAACATCTTTTTCCCTGTCTACTTTTATGCTTGCAGAGGAAAAGCCAACTTTTGCCAAGATGGCAAAAGAGGTAGCATCTGTTGTAAAGAGCTCCTTCTAAAGACTTTCTTATTTCAATTTTTTAGCAAACTTTTTTAATTTATTCCATTTTACTCTATACCTCCATCTCCTTTACTCTTCTGCTGGAGACTGGCAATTTTATTATTTTTACTGGAGACTGTATTGTTATCATTGTATTTTATCTCTGCCATGGGGAAAAAGAAGAGGCAACAGAAGTAGTCTCTACCTTACTCCTTTGTTGCTTGATAAAACATCACTTCATATAGAAAATGCAAGCAATAGAAATAAAAGTGGTTTTATTGTTCCTTTTCCAGACAAGAGGAAGCAAGCTGTAGCCCAAATCCTGTTGAATTACAAATTGAGGATAGTCTTGGAGCTGAACTGAGTCATAAGAAGGCCACCCTTGACTCAATGCTTTTAACCAGAGATAAGCTACCCCTCTGAACATTTATATTATTCTGAGCTGCCCACCAGCAAAAGCACCTCATCCAAATTTCCACCCTCAAAATTCTCTGGAGCTTATACAACAGCAAGCCAGTGGTGAAGGTGGACAAGTGTCAAGACAATGTGTCTTTTTTTTGACACTGAAAGAATTATGGAGAATATCACTTCAGCAGAATGACTGAAAACTCCTTTGCTTCAACACAAAATTCCAGCACCCTTCCAACCACTCCCACCAACTTTAAGCACAAAGTTTCTATCCAACTGCTGACTTGGAACATGGTTGGCTGGAAGAATAGAGCAACTGATGTGGGCCTGATTGAGATTCACTCTAATTTTGACTTTATGGCACTCCAAGAGACTTCATTGACTACAAATGAAGGGAAGATTCTATTACCAGGCTTCAGTTCCTGGACTATCCCTGCAAAGAAATTTAAGACTAAATGGAGGCATCAGGAGGACTACTACTCTTTGCTATGGGCTGGCAAGGACAGGAATTGGTCCTCGGACTCTCCCATTTAGCTGTCAAATTTTCTTATAAATTCTCTGAAATAGTTCTACTGAAGATTAATTTTCCACTATACACCTCTCACTTTTCTCCTAATATTTGGACAAAGACAATGATAAACTCAAATCACTCTAAAACCACTGTAGCTCTAGCAGGAGACTTAAATGCCAGGGCGGGGACTTCCTTCCAAGATTTTGCTCATTTGGGTTTTATTACTGAGGATTATCCAATAAATGATCCCTCCTGGCTTGCTAGAGACACTAAAAGAAACACCACAGGTTTACAACTGGTCTCCTTGACTTGTAAATATAACTTTTACATTTTAGGTGGCAAAGAATCTGATTTTATATATCCTTTTACATACTGTGGAACGTGGATACAAAGCGAGACAGAGCTAGCAGCTGTGTTAACAAGCAACAATGTTTATTGCAACCAAATAGTTCAACAGCCAAGAACTGATAGAACGGCAAAAGCCATTGCTGTCAGGTTTAAATTTAAGCTCCACTGCGCCTTAGCCAATAGGATTAAACTAGCTTTTCTTTTCACTCCTTTACCAGCCCCCACCTTCGGGAGGAGCTGATTCGGCCGGTTCCAACATAACAGTTGGGGAGAATTCTAACACACACCATTCAGGAAATTCCATCAGTGTTTTAGATTGCATGACTGAGTGGAGTTCACACATCCAAGCACATGTGAGGGAGAATAATGATCATCAACCAATCACAGTCCATTTCTAAGGCAGATCTGATACATGCCCCACAATATTAGCTAACCTAGAAGTGAAGTACAATAGAAAGCTTATTTATTTATTTATTTATTTATTTATTTATTTATTTATTTATTTATTTATTTATTTATTTATTTATTTATTTATTTATCCATCCATCCATCCATCCATCCATCCATCCATCCATCCATCCATCCAGCTACTCAAGGTGATTCTGGGCAGTTGACCACACAATGCTTTTCATGTTTTAACAGTCATGGTGAGACCAAGAACATTTTAGGTCAACCTGCTACAAATTGTGTTTAAACCCTAAGGCCCTGAGGATGGTGAGATCAGGAATAACTGGGCCTTTTTGCTATGTTCTGCTGCCACCTGCAGGCCTGTCTGGAAAGAAAAGCTATGCTATAGCATCCAAGGGGAAACTTTGTTTTGATAATACTTCAAGTGGAGCTCCCCTACAAGACTGTTTTGCAAAATAACACCTCCTGTGGCTTTTCAATAGAGCAATGAATATGCTCTAATTGGAATATGCTGATGCCCGTGGGAGCATAGAGTGATATGTTATGCACCTCAGCAAGTTAGACTTTCACTGTTGAACCACAATAATACAAACAGCTTCACTCCCTGGCACACAATTTTCCATTAGGATGAACTCAGTCATTTTGCCCAAGTCAGTTAACTATATTTGCATATACATTCACTAGTGTTATATGCATTAGAGCTGTGCAAAGGGTACACAGGGATTTTTAATTTTGGTAAAGGTATGGGTAAAGCTCAGAAACTTCTTAGAAAGCAACATCCAACCCTATTCTCAAAGCAAAGCAGCTTCATTACGTTGCCTCACTTTGCACCATTTGGACAGGGTCACCTCTGCTACACACACAACTCACCAGTTATTATTATTAGTGTATGATGAGAACACGACAGAAGAGAAGTAAACATATATACACAGTCTACTACGTAATTATAAATAAAACTTTTTTGGGGGTATGGCAGTGGCCTCATAACTGGATGTCCATTTCAGCTATCCCGGCATTGCTTCGTGCAGATCTTCTAAGAATCCAAGAACGCAAGTCATGGGCAATCTCGCACAATATGTTTAATAGTTTGCGCATAAGCGCCACAATCACAATAAAGGGAATCTTTCCATCCCCACTGATACTGGGAAGGTGCACTTCTTCCAGCACCACACCTAATTCTGTTCAAATTTATAATCAGAAAAAGTGAGGAAGGTCAAACCCATGTAGTTTGGTTGAAGGCTCACTTAATGGCCTGTGTCACAGGAAGGTACCTTGGATCATTCCTCTCTCCAGGCATTCTCAGGGCTAAACTCACCAGTGAAACTGGTAGAAAAGACCTTGGGTTGACAAGGGTCATCTCAGCAAGGAGAACGGTTTCACTTCCTGTCTCTTTTCCCCAACAAGGAACACCATGGGCCCTACCAGGAGGGCACTGTATTGTACTCTCCTGTTATGGAGCTATGAAATATGGAAGAATTGAATAGTAAAAATGAAGTGGCAGATGGCATCTTTAAGGCAATATCACCAAGTTGACTGCAAAGAATCAAAGGCAGAATCTTAAAGAGATATGAAGTTGATAACTTAGCATTCTTTATTAAACGGGGGATTTCTAAAGACTCTTCAGGATTGGTGGCCAATCTGTTTGCTGGAGTACCAACATCTTCAGCTAGAGGGAGGAATTAAAGGTGATTTGGCCATCACCTCATTGATTGACAGAGATGATTCAGTTGACCAGTTTATCCAGGGTGGGTGTTCCTTCCTCCTTCACTGTTAATATGTATCCCTCCTAAAACTGTAGCCTTAGTGGAAGGGGATAACCATTCCAGATAGAAGAATTGTGCCATGTATAGTATCTCAGTACCCTTCCTAGAACCTCCCAACTGGGTTCATAGGGAGAAAGTTCTGAACTCCAGCCAAATTCTGCTTACTTTTAAGAGAGAAATACTACCTGTGGTTGAAAATGTGAGTTCCTACATTTTTCTTTTACAAGTATGCCTAGTTGTTTACAGTCTGCTTTAATAGAGAAATTGTTTGGATGTTATAACATTCTGATGAATTGCAGAAGTTGAGATGTTACTTCAAGCACTGCTTCATAATGGATGAAGCATCTTTCCTAAATACTGCATTCCTCCCTATCGCCTCTTATTAAACAGGTCGATTGTTTGTTTGTTTTTAAAAAATATATATATGAAAGCTATTAGAGTTCATTCTTGAGATACTTTAATTACAAAATATACATAAACTAAATGACAATATGTGTATTAAATGCTAGAATACTTGGAAAAGGATATACACATCTCTATAAAGAGAAAAAAGAATTGAAAGGGGAAGGGGGAACCTAACACAATATTAAATGAATAAAAAGGACAAAAACAAAATTCCCCATAAAATGAAAAAGGAAAAAAAAGTCAAACAGCTAACAAAACTAAAACACACACACACACACACACAACCACATGACTTTCAAGAAAATGAACTCAGAGAGAAACAAAAACTCTGAGGTTACAAATATGAATCTGCTTTTTTAATGGTTGAAAATTAGAAGTCCCTCTGCAGCCATAGCACGTTTCCAGGAAAATATGCCTTTGATGTTACTGTCTGTGCTCCATGTGTATCCATATGTTCTACGAAGACCATTTTTCCTTTGAATAAGAAATCCCGAATAGCTCTAAAAATTATGAAAGTATGGATCCATGCTGATAACTATATCAAATTCTGCATTAAATTCTACACAACACTGAACATTTTGACAGGCAAGATTATATATACATATTTTCTGTGCAACTTCCTCTAAATACACTTATTTATATCTTTTCCCAATATTCTCCCTAAGTTTTTGTAGGCAATTTCTTCTGATAATCATAGTTTGATATTTATATGCTGTGGCCCTTTGCATTATGTATCTATTTATGGTGTGATGGGTGAATCACATTTTTATTGAAAAGAATTTGTGATGCATTTCTCTGCTATCCCTACTTATAATGTGTGCTAACTCTCAGAGAGGAGCTCCTATGTAAAATATACTCTCTGAGAAGATAAGATGATTTATTGAAGAATCAGCTAGAACTGAACTTAAGCAGCAGCCAGCTACATGTTGGTAATTAAACGCACATAGCTGTTTCATGAGATACTTCTCATATTTCCATCTCATGAACTGAGCCATTGCTTCTTTCTAGAAAACTAAATCTACCTCTGACCTTCCTTCATCTGGTCAACCTTGTTATCTCTACAAATTACTCCAATGGTGCCTTTGGATGTCTGCCAGAACCTTTAAATCTATTTAACACACACAAATAGTTCTAATGTTTGCACCAAGATCCCTCACAAGTTAATTGGAAGCGTTCTTCTGTCATCTCTGACTTCTCCAGTTGGGCCCTCCTGGAATTTTAAAGTTGCTTCCGTTTACTGGCTTCCAAACTTTTAAGATTAATAACATCATAGTTTGGATTTGGAATGAACTAATTCATTCAATCTTTATTATGGTCACAGATCAGCACACAAAAATAAATTTAAACATTAAAATAAAGCAGAACCAAACAGAACAAGTCATAGTAATGTATTATAACGGATGGTGAACTCATCAGTGGGTGAGCAAGATCTGCTTAATTTTGCAGACAGTGTAACAAAAGTTAGCTAGGTTCAAAACTGAATCGTACTGATCCAACAATAGTAGTTGTTAGAGATCAGAGTTTCTAGGATATTTAATCAGGTAAGGTGTTACGAGTTCATGAGTCCCTATAGAAGGGATCAAAACAACAGAATATGATCTGCAGTTTGTCCACAGGGGCACAGTCTCGGCATAATATTCTATTCTATTCTATTCTATTCTATTCTATTCTATTCTATTCTATTCTATTCTATTCTATTCTATTCTAT
>JANHFO010007536.1:17478-28078 GCA_032468095.1 Pareas carinatus
AAGTTCTTTTGAACAAAACAAAAAAGGCAGAGGTAAAAATAGAAGATAACTTTTTGAAATGATCCTCTGTGAAGCAGCATAATGGATTCCATATGCAGAAAGTGGGATGTAAGAGAGAAAATATTGCATAAATATATAAATAAGCACATTCCATGGGGATGTGATGAATGTCGAGTACTCCTTGATCCTTTTCTGTGCTGCTTTACAGAAATGATGTAGTTTTTTATAAATAAAAAGGTAATTATATTTTAAAATCATATGAGGTTTTAAAAGGCACTCTGATATCCATGGATGATTTGTCATTTGAAAGAACGATGGAACTTGTTTGAGATGATGGTTTTAGTGACTATACAAATTGCAACTAATTTGTACAACTGAAATTAAGCACAAGTAACATAAGCACAAAAGGTCAGTTATGGATCATCAAGCTGTTGGTGATCCTGCAAAAGAAAGATCCACGAATCCGAGGGCTTAAATATCTTTTGCTTTGATTGAACATTGTGTATGAATATTTCTATAACTGACATCATAATCTTTTGCATGATTAATAAAAAATATACAAGTAACAGAATTTTTCACAAATTTCAGAGGAGATGATACTATCCCTCCAGAATGAAAAATATAACATAGGTTGGTGTCAACTTCAGAAGTCTCCATCATTAAGTGTTTGGAAATTCACATAGGGAAACTATGTATAAACAAAGTATAAAATGAAGGAATGAATTGTTTTGGCACCAGATAAAAATATGAATGCATTAAAAAGAGCATGCATTTGAGAAAATTGCATATTAAATTAGAGAATAGCAGAGTTGGAAAGGCCCTTAGAGGTCTTCTAGTTCAACCCCCTGCTCAGGCGGGAAACCCTATACTATTTCAGACAAATGATTGTCCAATATCTTCTTAAAAACTTCCAGTTTTTGAGTACCCACAACTTCTGTAGACAAGTTCCACTTACTGTTTTAACTGTCAGGAAATTTCTCTTTAGTCCTAGGTTGCTTCTTTCCTTAATTGGTTTCCAGCCATCGCTTCTTATCTTGCTTTCAAGTGCTTTGGAGAATAGGTTGACCCACTCTTCTTTGTGACTGCCCCTTAGATATTGAACACTGTTATCATGCCACCACTAGTCCTTCTTTTCATTAAGCTATACATACCCAATTCCAGCTAAATATGTGTTCTTTATTTAAAAACACCACAATATATCCCTGCACATCAAGATACATTATGTACAAAACTCAGAGTTAAAAAATACACATTTTTCTTCTTTTCCCATAAGTACCAGACTTGGATAAAAAGTTATAATTAGTGAAATGGTATGATTCTAATATGAACCAGACTCAGAATGATGTGCCAAACCCTGATTAGAAGCAAAATCATTCTGAATTGATGGGAACATACTCTATTTTAAATGTAACAATAGTACAGTTAAATTGAATGACTATATCCATATATACCTTATAACTGTTTAAATACATATTCAACACATTAGGATACATCGTGTAGAGTATTCTGGGGAATGCACAGAAGACTACTTCAAGAAGTTGAACTTCATCTCATTGGTAAAGCTAATGGTCTGGGATCTGATTTATTAGGATGGTTGCATACTCCTAGGGCAGTGGAGTGGAAGGTCACTGTGAATAAATGTTTGCCTCATCAGCTCCAGTCAGCAGGCCCTTTTTTTCTGGAGAGTTTAAATAAGAAGTTTTTTAATGTTGAGGAGCTATATAGGCATGCACAGTGTGCTTTTTAAAAAACTCACTCATCTTTATTTTAATAAAAGAGCAACTAGACAGTACAGCAAAATTTGGAGCACAGGTGGTGTTTTTGTCCATACTTCCATCCTGAAGATCGAAACCCAAGGAAGAAAAAGAGTATTCTGTAAGAAAACTGCTAGTTCAAGATATGATATCATAAAGAAAGCACTAAGGATTCCTATACCATGACCTATGCTATCTGTGGGAAAGGGATTGAGAAGAATGTGTTTGAAAGATTTCATACTTAAGTCATCAAGCGTGATTTCAACTAAATCTAAAGTGAGAGTGTGGAGTAAACAAGGGAGGAAGTAGTATGAAGGAAGGGTATTCGTGAATATTTAAGAAGACAACATGTAAGAGTCAACCTGGGTTGGTCAATGGGACCAGAGATTTAGTCTTTCAAGCTTTCAGACTCATGATTTAGTTCATCCTCAGGGAACTTTTCTCTCAACAGAATGTGAGAAAGAGAAACACATTTTGGTGAGAGAGAAGTTCCCTGAGAATGAGCTAAAGCATGAGTTCAAAAGTTTGGAAGACTAAACTTCTGTGTTTGACTGACCCAGATTGGATTCTGTAACATTATCCCAAGACACGTATATATGGCTTCATTCATTACAGTACAAAAGAGCTTAGATTTCTATATATTAATCATCAGAGTATGGAGAATAAACAGAAATCTTAAATCTTAAATGAGGGAGGTGCTGGATCCTAAATGTCTAGCTGAGCAAGTGAGGCTCCTGGTTGTCTGACCTGTCAGCAGATGTTATTGAGTAATTCCCCCTTCCCAGTTATTGTAGACAGCCTGGAGACAGTCCAAGCTGACCAGTTGGTTGGTTCTCATGCAAGAGCCAGTTCCTATATAAGGGAACTGGAAAATAAGAAACGCTTCACTATTGTTGCATGTTACAGTCTTGCCAATAAACATAGTTGCTGTTATTCTGAGGACTCCAGCCTATTTCTTCGCGATCAAACCTAACAACTGGTGACAAGCTGGGGCAAAGGAAAAGGACAACGGACACCAGATCGAGTCAGCAGCTGTAGTCAATGATGGCCACCTAAGCTCAGCCACCCCCGTTCGATCAATTGAAGGAAACCTGGGACGCGTTTATGTCCAGGTTTGATTTCTTCATCGCAAACTATTCGGAATTTAACTGATGAATGGAGGGAGGTGATTTTTCTGAGCAATTGCGGGCATGAAGTCTTCGACACTGCCTGCACTCTGGCTGAGCCTCGCTCTCTACAGGCAATACCATGGAGGGACTTAACGGAGGCGCTGCAAGCGTATTATGCCCCAGTGCCTTCAAAGTTTGTGAAGAGGCACGAATTTAGGCATCTCATGCAGCGTGGGGACGAGTCCATTAATCAGTATGTTTCTGCACTAAGAAAGGCAGCTACCCACTGCACTGTCAGAAACATTGATGACAGCCTCTTAGATCAGCTAATCTTTGGGGTGAAAGACTTGAGGCTACAATGGTGGTTGTTAGCCAACCCTGATCTGACTGTATAGGTGGTGTTAGATGAGGCTCGCGCCACTGAAACAGCATCTAATGACGTGGAATCGCTTCAAAAATTGACTGGCACAGGAGCTGCTGATAAAGCTGATGCTGTAGCACATCAAGGCAGAGCAGCTGCTGCCCTAGAGGAGTCTGAGAAAGAGCATTATGAAGTTGAGCAGACTTATAAAAAGATGGCAGAGCCGAAGCATAGATGTCCCAGTTGTGGCGGGCAGCACCCCAGAATGACCTGCTGGTTCAGGGATGCGATCTGCAAATGCTGTGAGCGGAAAGGCCACATCGCAAAAGTCTGCAGGGCACCTGAACCGATTGAGCCAGTGTCCCCGGTGCCAGCACCCAACCAAAATCATTTCCGAACCCGGAGGGACGCCAGATTGGGAGAAAACGCAAAGAAACCAGTAGATTCAGCTGATGCCTGCCGCGTTAAAGTTAGGAATAAAGCATTTAAACCAAACAGGAAGATTCATGTGTCGGTGCTCGTCCAGGGAAAGCTGTGTCGTATGGAGGTTGACTCAGGGTTGACCTTCTCCATCATCTCCTGTGCAACTCTGAAAAGACTCTTGCCAGACAACAAACGGAACCAGTGCAGCCACAGAAACAACATATACGGGACTACCAGGAAAACCGCCTGCCTGTGTTGGGGCTGATTGACATCCCTGTGTCATTTCAACATTTTAAAGGCCAGCTACCTGTGACTGTTGTCGCAGACAGACTGCTTAGTCTCCTGGGACTAGAATGGTTTGATGCCCTGGGATTGGGAATCACAGGGGTTCATGCTACTATGAGTACATGGGGGTTCAATTTAATTGAAGAATATAAAGATGTTTTTTCACAAAATTTGGGCAAGTATATGGGCAAACCAATATCCCTTTCATTAGACACCCTAGTTGTCCCAATTAGACTAAAACCTCACAGGGTCCCATTTGCGCTCAAAGCCAAATTGGACATGGCTTTAGACAAATTAATAAGTCAAGACATTCTTGTTCTAGCAGAAAATGCTCAGTGGGGAACTCCCATTGTCAAGCCGGTAAAAAAGGACAGCTCTATTCATATTTGTGCGGATTATAAATGCACAATTAACAAAGCATTGCAACAGAACGCATACCCCATACCAGTCATGCAGCACTTGCTCCATTCATTAGGGTCTGGGTCTGTATTTGCTAAATTAGATTTAGCACAGGCTTATCAGCAACTGCCTGTGGACGGTCCCGCTGTGGAAGCGTAAACCATAGTAACCCTTAGGCAGGCTTTTAAGGTCACCAGACTGCAATTCGGCATCAGTGTGGCTCCAGGGATTTTTCAAGGAGTTATGGAATGCTTGTTACAAATAATCCCTGGTATGGTGCCATACTTTGATGATGTGTTAGTTACGGCCACATCTCAGGAACAGTTAAAAACACGACTGCGACAGGTTTTTGATGCATTTCGAAACAAGGGTCTCAAACTGCGCAGGGATAAGTGTTTATTAGGGATTCCCTCTGTTGAATTTTTGGGTTATCGAATAGATGGGGGTGGCATTCATCCTACAAATGATAAGGTACTGGCTTTTAAGAACACACCTGTCCCCAAATCTAAGATGAATCTCCAATCTTTTTTAGGATTGCTGAATTTTTACCATTGCTTCCTTAAAGGCAAAGCGATGATCACTGATCTGTTGCACAACTTATTGGCTAAGAATGCCCCTTGGGTTTGGGGACGCAGGGAAACCGAAGCTTTCAGAAAGCTGAAGGATTTGTTACCTAGTGGCCTGATATTAATGCGCTATAATACTTCCCTGCCGGTCACTTTAACGTGTGATGCCTCTCCTTTTAACATTGATGCGATCTTAAGTCACACTTTGCCCACAGGGAGGGAGGCACTGATTGCTTTCTATTCCCGCACCCTGACGCCCGCTGAGCACAACTACAGTCAAATAAACAAGGAGGCTTTGGCTTTAGTTGCCTCTGTTAAGCAGTTTCATGAATATTTATTTGGGAGGATGTTCACTCTTGTGATGGATCATAAACTGTTGTTAGCAATTTTGGCTGGCAACTGCCCCACACCAGCTGCATTGTCACCACACATAGTCCACTGGTTCTTGTTGTTGGCTGCTTATTCATATTGTTTGCTCCTGGTTGCAGCATGGGGCATGCAGATGCCCTTAGCCACTGTCCATTGCCTGCCAGTGGTAGTGAAGTGGAGCTGGGAGAAGTTGACATCTTGGTGGATTGCCTTGATTCCTCTTTGATTACTTCTCAGGAGGTGGCCGCTGCCTCTAGTTCTGACCGCCTCCTCTGCCCTGTGCTCATCTGGGTGTGTAGGAAGTGGCAAGGTGGTAAGCTGGCTGAAGAATATGGCCCATTTAATGTCCTCAGAGAGGAACTAGTGATTCAAGGAAATTGTTTGTTGTGGGGAGACAGGGTAGTAATTCCAGAAAAATTATAGTTATGTATACTAAACACCTTACATGAAGGTGTAAGAATGTAAGCCTTCATTGTAAGAATGAAAGCCTTAGCCAGAAGTTTAATCTGGTGGCCATCATTAGATAAAAACATTGAAACATTAGTGGCCAGCTGCCCAGCATGTCAGCAATCTAGATCAGCTCCACCACGAGCGCAAGCGCAGACATGGAAATGACCCAGGGGCCCTTGGGCGTGCATCCATCTGGATTTTGCAGGACCATTTCATGGCCAAATGTTTTTAATCTTGGTTGATGCGTTCTCCAGGTGGATGAAGATACACCTGATGAAGGATACGAAGGCACAAGCAGTGACTCGTTATCTAGAGACCTTATTCATAACTCATGGGTTGCCAGATGTGATGGTTACTGATAATGGGCCACAATTTACAGCAACTAATTTTGAAGAGTTTATGGCTGCCAGAGGTATTAGGCATATGCTGACAGCTCCCTGTTTGAATTCAAATGGAATTGCAGAGAGAGCTGTCAGGACAGTAAAGGATGGACTAAGCCATTTAGGGCCAGGAAATTGGCAAAGCCGAATTGATGCATTCTTAACTTGGCAGCATATTACTCCCAGTAGAAGTACTGGGAAAAGTCCGGCTGAATTATTATTTGGCCGCAAGCTGCGATCGATTCTGGATCACCTGCACCCGTTACTCACTGCATTTGTTTATTTAATATTAGACTGTTGATTACCAAACATATTTTAAACATAGCAGCAGATTCTTAAGACAACTTTTACCAGACTGGAGAAAGTATGCTATACTTCCTGCAGTCAATGTGGTTAATACAATTCAAAGCATGTGGAGGTCTAAGGCTAGGAAAGCTATAGCCAAGTAATTATGGATAGCATGCACTACATCCACTATCCATAGCATTAGTGTCCCACAATAGTTTTCACAACACTTAGTTCACAGCTTTGGTCTTTTAGAGAGAACTGCCTATTTCAGAGTAAAAGTGAGGGTATTGTGCAAGAGGCAAGCTGCCTTTGGAGTGTGTGATGCTATTTCCCTCTGTTCTTCTCCCTCAGAGAGTCGCATATCTGGTGGTTGAGTGGGGAGATTGGCAAAATGTTTGGAGCACCTCTGGAGAGTGGATCAGGAGCTGCAGGACATTCCTCCATCCCATTTGAGTACACTTGAAAGTTGCTCTTGAGTTTCACATACATCTGTTCCAGTTTAGAATGGGGATGGGAAATGAAAAACAAATCACTCTTGGTGAGTCAGTCAAGGAAAAAAAACGCTGCCTACTATTCTAATACAAAAACAGTTCAGAAAAAAGACAGCTCTGGTTTAAAGAACAGTTAAAACAATAGCCTCCAGATGAGAAATCTTTGTTTTAATCATACCTTCTTTCAGTTTTTAAAATAATTTCTATTCTACATTTCCTGTAACACATTTCTTTTATGCATAGAGACCGCTTGAATGGTAACCAAACATTACATCTCCTGCCCATTTCCTTTGCCTGCAACTTTTATCACAACACAGGAGATATGCAAATTAAATGCAAAGCCTTAAATAAAGAGAACCAAAATTCTTTCATTATTATGTGACATTTACTGTCCTGATTTTATTTGCAAATTAAAGACATCTGCAATTACCAATAGACTTGAGCTATTCTAGGATTTAGCTGCATTACTCAACTGGATAATCTCCATTTGTGTGAATTGTGTAATGCTCTAGAGGAGCTTTTTGTGTATGCTAGAATGTTCCTGCAGCTACCATGCCCCAAAAACATAGGCAGCAAGAACACTCAGCCTAGCATCAAGATTATTCTGAAATATGATTAAATATTTTTTTCAGAAATAACACTTTAATAATTGAAGAGACTCTGCTTGTCACATACAATTTATATCCAAGAGTCCCTAGAAATTTCCACAAACTAGTCACACATTACTAATATGATAGTAGATAATAATATGGAAAACTATATCTCAAGAAAATAGGTAAAAAACATGGAAGTAGGAAGATAAATATATAGCATAGGCTAAAAGAAAAAATGATGTTCTGAAAGAAACATAAAAATCCTGTAGAAACTGCTACATTAAATTTGGATGTTGTGAACATTAATCCCTGTAACAGAGCAATCAAAAGTTCAAAAATAATACGAAAAGGAACAAAGGAAGCAAAAATCATTGTTTCTGGACAAACTAGCAATGACACTCTGTTTAGCTTTGTAAGAATTTCAAATTCATCATTCCCATGCTGCTTGTAGAAACATCTACTGTTACTCCAATTCTTAAATAACTCTGAACTTTGTGATTCAGACATAGAAGAAGCCATTAAAGACACTGAAGACCCTGTCCGAACTAAGCGTCTGGTTCTCCTATAACAGATCATTATTCCCTTCTCCTCTTTCATGTGGGGATGAATGATACAACAGAGTCTGAAAATAATATCAACAAAATTATGAGCAACTAGAAATGAAAGCCAAAGAAATGGGAGCAGAGGTCATGTTTTCATCTGTATTTCCAATGGAGGTAAGCATTCTGTGAGGGAATGGAAATTTTTTGAAGCAAAACTTAAAGGATAGTGCAGTCAAGAGAACTTTAAATTCCTATACCATAGTCTACAATACTACGTGAAGGGTAGTATCTGACAGGGAACAGGCTATACCTCACAAGAATCAGGAAGAAAGTTTTTGGAACCAGATCAGCTTATCTGAAGGACTTTAAAGTAAAACTGGAGAGGGAGGAGACCAATTTTGGAACCTAATCTCAAGCATAAACCTCAAGGAAATCAACCAATTGGTGAGAAAGAAGGGAAACTCATACAAAATTGGAGACTTATTAAGCAAACATAGGGTCAATGAAAAAGAACCCAGACAGCTTTACAGTAATGTTCAAAATATGAGGAACCAGCGTGGCAAGCTTGAAATCCTAGTACATGAGGGCAGATACAACATTTTTGCCTTTACCGAAACTTAGTGGGATGAAACCCATGACTGTAATGTATTGCTAGAAGGATTTAAATTGCTCAAAAGAAACAAACATAACAAAAGAAGAGATGTGTGTATGTGTGTGTGTGAAAGAAATAACTGCACTTCTACAGAAATGCAAAAAACTAAATATGAAAATCTTGAATGCATCTGGGTTAACGTGAAAGGAAAAAGGAATGACATTATCATGAGTTTATACTACAGACCACCCAACCTAACAGAGGAAATAGATGAAATTTCTGCTAATCAACTAACTAAAGTGTGCAGTAAGTACGCTACAATAGTGATTGGGTTTTTAAGTACTCTGACATCAACTGGAATACAAACTCTGCATCAAGTGGGAGGTCAAACAGCCTCATCACCAGATGGATTTACAACCAGCTGACCAATCACACAATGTATTGCCCTCAGTGGAACTACAACTACATGGAAGGAAACATGCAGTGGGGTACTTCAAGGTTTGGTCTTAGGCCCAGTACTCTTCAAGATCTTCATAAATTATTTAAAAGAGGAGATACAAGGGGAACTCAACAAATTTACAAACACCAAGCTGTGGGGAATAGCCAATACTTTATAAGAAACTCAAGATACAGAATGATCTTCACAGACCTGAACACTGTGCCCTATCCAACAAAATACAATTCAGGGTTGAGAAAAGTAAGGATTTACATTTAGGCAAGATAAAAAGAAATCTACAGGTACAGAATAGGTGATACGTGCTAAGCATCAGTAACTGTGAGAGAGATCTACGATATGCTTGCCTCCAGAAGTTCTGGGCTACATCAATGGAGATTTTCAAGAAGAGATTGGACAGCCATTTGTCTGGAATGGTATAGGGTCTCCTGCCTGAGCAGGGGGTTAAACTAAAAGACCTCCAAGTTCCCTTCTAAATCTCTTATTCTGCTATTTTGTTATATGAAAAATCTTAAAATGTGAGATCAAAAATAGTTGCATTTTTTAATTACAAAAGGGATACTATTAAACTTGAAATGAAAACTCTGAAATAAAACTGTATAAGTAATACATTTCTGGAAAAAATGGAAATCCCAAAATATGATTTCTTAATAATTATCCATAAATATTTTTATTTTTTTCCTTAAAAAGTAGGTCCTGGTGTTGTTTGTTTCTATGGGATTTTCTTGGAAGTTCAGGCTATTCTTCAGACAAATGACATTGAAGTGTTCGGTCATCTCTTCTACTCTCAAATTTTCTGTGTCTTCTTTATCCTGCAACAATTGTATACAATCAAAACGAAGATAAAAATATATTTTCATTCTTCAATGATTTAATTTTTTGTTGACTTAATGCCCTTGTGAACCATCACTTAAATAATTATGGAATGGAAATGAAAAAAAACATTGAAGAACTATGAAAGGAACAAGCTGGACTGAATTTGAAACATTTGCAGCACAATGGTATACCTGTAATGTCAAAAATGGGACAATTCATTTATTATGTGCTCCTAACTAAGACTGTTTACTATCGCCACAGAGACAGAGGTGCCACTGCCTGTGATTAGGTGTTCAGATGGAGATACAGAAATGCAGTCCCAGCCATTAGAGCAAGCACATAGACATTAAACTCAATGAAACATGAATGAGCATCGTCTACCATATCAGCATCATTATTCTTTCTCCCTATTAAGTTTATGGTAGGAATAATTTAAGCTGACATCAGAAAATGGTTGTGATGGCAAACAGACAGTAGGTGTGGTCTAGGAAGATGATGGTCTAGGAAAAGGGTGGGTTTTAGGCCTATATGAGGTAGGAAAGATTACTTGGTGACCATGGGACAGTCTCATCACAGAGTTATTATGTATATTCACTGCCTTGAGTTATATATTTGTATAAAAAGATGGAAACAACAACAACAACAACAACAGTAATAACAATAACAATAACAATAACAATAACAATAACAATAACAATAACAATAACAATAACAATAACAATAACAAT
>JANHFO010007538.1:8005-18005 GCA_032468095.1 Pareas carinatus
ACCCCCTGAAAATAAGATCTAGTGCTCCTTTGGGAGCAAAAAATAATATAAGACAGTGTCTTATTTTCGAGGAAACACAGTAGTGACTGGAACAAGGTCACCAAACTAAATCTGTACCTAAGATGGGATTAAAGCTTCGCAGTCTTCCAATTTTCAGTCTGGTGCCGTAAGCACTGCACAAACTGAGTCTCTATTAATATTAGTTGTTAGAACTTAGTTTTATGTTTGAATAACTATTGTCAGTCTCCTTGAACATCCTAGGAGATAGAAACAGAATACAGATAGACAGATGGTATGTCCAGACACACTTGAAAAACTCTAGTTCTAATTCTAATGATGCCAAGAGAAACTTAGGAATTATAATCCCTAATTTATCTCTGCATTAGGTAGTCCTTTACTTACAACTGGTTGCTTGGGGATGGTTCAGAGTTACAACTCTAAGGGAGCTTAGAATCTGATTCAAAATTCTGACAATCGAGCCCTCTCTGTGGTCACCATGACCAAACTTTGGGGGCTTGGCAACAGGGCTGCTTGCAATGTCCCGTGATCACAAGGCAGTTTTGCTGAAAACCGGCAAAACCTCACCCATAGAAAACCGTTGACTTGCTTAACAAACAAACATGGATTTACTTTGCAACTGTCACGTTTGCTGAATAACCACCGCAAAAAGGTTATAAAATGGGTTCGTGACCATTACCGCACATGACCAGTGGGCAAGCTCAATTGCAGTCATATGTCAGGGACTACTTGCATAGATATTCCACTGACTCTCTTAAGCTCCAATACTCTGTAAACACACTGTGCCAAATACCTAGAGAAAAACCATATCCAATCACTGTTTCCTGTTTCTGCAGGCAGAGATAATTCTGCGTCTAGCCGAAATGTGCCGTAGGCTGCTGTCTGAGGAGGAGAAGGTGCTACCATTTTACCCAAGCTCCCTGAACTGGGAAGAACAGAAAAGAGTTGATAAGATGGCTTTGGAAAAACCAGTCGAACCACTTGCTCAGGTGAATAGTTTGAAATCAGAATTGGGTGGGTTACACCTTTGTCTTCTTTGTTGCCAAACGGAAGGAATGTTTCCTTGGCTTTTTGTTTGGCATAATCCATCCATATGTTATAATTAATCTGTATCTTCAGGGTTTATTGGTTGGCATTTACTGTTCCACTCCCAGAAAGGGATGATAAGATTGAGGCAAAGACTCATTGGAATAGGGTTTTTTATCTTCAGCTGCTGATTTTCTTTGAGACCTTAGTAGGAAAAAAACCAGTTAAGCCTCATCCTCTTTCCTGATCCTCAATTATCTATGAATCTGCTTTTCATAGGAGAAAATCTGATTCAGACAATATAATTGGCATTTGGTGCAGCATGACTCTGTAATATTTGCTCAGAATTTGCCTCTGGTCTTTTAACAAAAGACATTTTGCTTTCCCCTCTGCAAAAGCAAATTTGTCTGAAGTGCGGCTTTTCATTTTGGTATTTGACATTTACCTAACTAAAGGAACTGGTCTTTCTAACGGTTGCATATTTCCCACAAGTATCTCCCAATTTAAAATTGGCTTGAGAATTGCATGTTTCACAAAGCACACACCAAGCTGGCATTTTTATGTGGGCAAGGTCTTGAACAAAGTTGTGCTGTGCTTCCTTGCAACCAATCAAGGCTTTTCATTTTATAGATGATGCTAGACTACGTGGGTCTGGAGCGCTTTTGGCAAAGATACAACAAGGTGAGGTTGGAACAGCTTTCGCTAGAACGGACTAAAGATATATTAATGCAAGACAATTTTAAATTGAGGCATCTTCTCAAGCAGTACTTGGATGGCATCTCAGTGAATGATGAAGTCCTGAGCCAGGTCAATCCTCTGATGATAATTAATCAACCTACAGCTGTCTCCGAAGGGTCTCAGGCAGCCCCTGCCAGAGGGTCCCAAGGCAAGCAGCCCATCTATAATATTATAGAAGCAGCACATGAAGTTTCACATATCCTCTGAATCAGTATCTGATGGGTTCAAGTGGTTCTCTTTCATTGTGTTACCACAGCTGCTGGGCACAAAGTAGAGCCTGTCCATTCCAGTTAGTCTATGCTGGGCCCTTTTTAGAAATCTTTCCCCAAACTGTCATTAAATAGTTAAACAGTAGCTGATGTGTCTTGCATTTTTTCTTCCATCGCCAATCCAATCCAGAGGCCTGTACACTGGAAGCTAGCTGAATATATACCCTATGCCTACCTGTAAAGTTTGAAACATATCTTTCTCTCATTCTCCAAATACAGTAAAACCTTGGATTGTGAGCATAATTGGTTCTGGAACCGTGCTTGTAATCCAAAGCACTCGTATATCAAAGCGACCAAGCATTACCTACAATCTCATAGCGAGAGAGCGTGCGTATATTGTACACGTACTACTTGTAATGCAAGACATCGCTTGTTTATCAAGTTACATTTTATTAAAAATGTCTGTTGGTCTTGCAAAATGCTATCAGACCAAGTTACTCTCAAACCAAGGTTTTATTGTACTGTGGACATTTGATAAAGCTTCCCCCCCTTACCATACCCTTTATTCCCTCTCAAACCTGTTATACACCATGTTTAAAATTCCCCTTTCAAGAACTTGAAACATTCTACATGAGAAGGTGGGAAGTAGGCTTCATGGATGGAAAGTCTACTAAGCTACTAAAGAAAACCCGCACTTATTTTGACACCTTCACAACCACAATACACCGAGGTGATCTTTATTCTAAAGTCCTGTCTATCCTACAAACCTATTGATTTATACCAATGTAATTGATGTTGTTGTCTCAGCTACAGGGCAGTAGTATCTTGATGCTGATGACTTGGTTATTAAACTCTCACCATCCTTATACATTTTCAAGATTTCTTGGGAGATGGAATGGCCATTAAACCAGTGTAAGTTTGACGTGTAATTGGGGTCCAGCTACTTGGTACTATTTAAGTCCTTTGGACAAATTTCTATCATTCTCAGACAGCACAAAGACTTGTTAAATGCACCTGAGGCATTGCAAAGCATTTTCTTATTTTAAATCATCTTCTAGTATGAATGTTAAAATAAAATCTATACTATAAAGGCATATGATTAATAGATGCCCCATACAGTGACCATCAGTGAATTAACACATTTAAGTCAAGTATGTAAAAAACACTCAAAGTTACTCTTCCGAGTCATTTACTTGATTAAATCTTGTGCAAACTATTATATCAGTCTTCATGAATCCGGAGTCTTCTTAGAAGCTCATTGGCTAGAAGGAACTGTAGTTGTGGTCTCACATCTAAAGGGCAATACAGTGAGGAACATCAAAGTAGAAGTTTGTGCAATGATGGGAATTGGTTCTGTTAGATTCACATGGATCAGGGGTTCGTAAGGACAAGGCTGAGGCAGATTCGTCCCAATGTCTTTATTGATTACAGTGGCTATTCCGGTAAGAACAACAGCTGTAAGCAGGCTGCCTTTTATGTGGTTTCAAGTGGGCAGCCTGCCAATCAGCGACAAGCATTCCCAAGTTCAGGACTGCCCTTCCAATTGGTTGCCCAGGACACAACACCCCTCCCTACCCAGATGCCTTTTCCCTCACTCTGCATACATAATCACGCAGGTAGGTGAGACGTTTATAAGACCGACTGGACCTGTGTGGTTCAGTTGGAGGGGCAGTGGCCAACGGAGAGGGCATGCCTGTAGAAGGCTCTGGAGCTCCCATTGGACGCTCCTGGAAGCCTCCGGGTGTGGCCTCGGCTGTAGGCGGATCCTCGCGGGCATGGTGTTGCTCTCCGGTTCTCTCAGATAGGTCTTGCACATAGTCCCCGCCTTCAGTCCTTGGGAAAGGAGGAATCCTATTATTAGCCAGGTTGGAGGTGTCATTTGGGGATATTTCTGGTGTGGCTGGGAGGCAATCCCTTAACTGGTCTATGTGCCACCTCCATGAGCGGCGATCTTGGAGGCCTATCATGTAGGATTTAGGGCCTGTGATTTTCATGACCGTTCCTTCCACCCATAGGGGCCCATTGTTTAGGTTTTTTGCGAAAACTAGTTCCCCTATTTTAAATGTTCTGGTGCTACCAGACTGATCCCTCTCTTTTCCTGGTGCGTAGCATGGATTGAGTTGGTCAAGGACTGATCTCAGTTTACGACTCAAGTATTTCTGCTGGGCTTCTGCCCATAGCAATGCAGAGTATGATGTGTTGCCAGGGTAATAACGTGTCAACTTTTTCTTGCCAATATCCTGAACCCAAGCGGCCAAGGCTTCATTGGTGGATCTAATCATGCATTCGGCTTCACCGTTTGTGCTAGGGTTCTCAGGGGCTGTGAAAGCATGGCGGATCCCCAACCCTGCTAGGTATTCCTTGAATGGGGTTCCCGTCAACTGGGGACTGTTGTCCGACACTACATCGAGGAGGCCTAGGTTGCAAACAATGCGCGGAGGGTCTTAACTATGGTTTGGGTTGTTGTGGAGCACATGGTTGATACTTCCAGCCATTTGGACGATGCATCCACAGTGACAGGAACGTGTGTCCCTGGAAGGGCCCTGCTAAGTCGATGTGGACCCTCGGCCAGGGTTCTCTGGGCCTTTCCTATTCGTGTGTTGGGGTTTTCGGTTTGGCGGGGCGGGATTGCTGACAGGGCTGGCATGTGGCGACCCACTCGTAGATGTCCCGGTCTAATCCTGGCCACGAGACGTAACTGCGGACCAGTCCATTCTGATTATCCCAGGGTGCCCCTTATGTAGCATAGTTAGGAATCTTTTTTGCAGCTTGTTAGGGATAACCACCCGCTCCAGACAGCTTATGGTCTGTCACTAATTCACTAATGCCGAACAAGTACTCATGGAATCGTTTGATTCCTGCCAACTCCGAATAGGGAGGCGTCGCAAACTAATACGAGGGGACGTGTTGCATTCTAACGGATAAGGAATGTGTCTCCTGAGTTTTTTTACTGCTCAGAATGACCTTTCCTCTCATTGACCCCATACCCACAGTGCGCTTTCAGTCAGGAGCTTGTGAAGCGGGTCAGCTGCGGTTGCTTTCCCCTTCAGGAAACTATTGTTGAATTTGAGGAGCCCCAAGAAAGCCTACAGCTCCAATTTGTTTTTTGGGGTTGGAGCATCTCTAATGACTTTAACTTTGTTCATCATTGGATGTATACCCATGCCATCTATCCAGTAGGTCAAAAAAACAACCTTAGGGATACCGATCTTGCACTATTTTTTCTTTAAGTGTAGTCCTGCTCACCTAAAGCAGTTCAGGACAGCCCTGAGGCACTCAGAGAGATGAGATTCATGCTCAGCCATGATGAGCACGTCATTGAAGTATGGAACAACCCCGGGAATTTTTCCAACACTTTGGAAAATTCCCAGGTCTACGCTGACCCCCAATTGTAGGCTGGGTAAGCGCTCTGCTGCAATGCCTTGTAATCCGTGCAGATGTGAATTGAGCTGTTGCTTTTAAGGGGGTTATGATAGGGGTTTCCCACTTGGCATGGTCAACTGGTTCTAAGACCCCCTGTTTAATCAATTTATCTAGTTCTGCATCTACCTGTGACCTTAGTGTGAACGGTATGCGCCGCAGGTTTGAGTCTGATTGGGTTTACGGCCGAGTAGTCTAAATGAGATAGGGGTTCCCCGGTACTTGCCTAGGTCGACGTTGAAGACATCCTGGAATCCTGGATGAGGTCATCGATCCATGATGGCTGGTTTGTGTGGATGCAGGTCACTCTGAGACCTAGTGCTTTAAACCAGTCTAGGCTGAGGACAGTGGGTAGGTTGGTTTTCACCACGGTGATCGGAAGAGTTCCATCGAATTGGTGGTATTTGACTGGGATGTGAAAGCGTCCCAGGACCAGAATGCGGTTGCCCTGATAGTCCTTCAGGGTCATCGATGTTTTCCAGATGTCCTCTCGCTGTAGGGCAGGGTTCATCATCTTCAGGGTCCGCCACAACATGATTGTGACTGCTGACCCTGTGTCGATCTCTATAAGGCAGGCGGTCGCCCAGACATTCACTGTGACCATCAGCTTTTGTGTGTTGGAATTGCTGTTCCTGATGACCGTGATCTGGTGCGTGCCCAATGGCCGGCTGTCGCGCCTCGTTGATTCACTGTGGTTCTTACTTGTGGATCCAGGGGTGATTTTGGTATAGTTGCTGGACGATCTGCGGTCTCTTCTTCATGACGAGCAGTCCATAATCCTGCAGACCTTGCTGATATGGCCTTTCTTGCCGCACTTGTGGCAGATCACATCCCGGAAGCAGCAGGCGGCTCTCATGTGGGCCCCTCCACAGTCAGAACACTACCCCCTTTTCCACGCTTTGAGGTGCGTCGGATGTCTTAGTCTCCACTGCTGTCGGAGTCAGGCTTGCTCTGATGGCCCTGATGTCTGAGGTTGTTGAGGTAGATCCTGTGGTTGGGGATCTTCGACATCTGGGCGGCTGCCATAACCAATGTTTCGGCCACGCGGGCCTCATCGATGGAGCGTGATCTTTGCGTTCACCATCAGCTATTTCTGGAGGGCTTTGTCCCTAATCCCATAGATGAATTGATCCATCAGGTTTTAATTCAGGTTGCTGAACTCACAATGCACCGTGATGGCTCAGAGGGCCCTGGTGAATTGGTCATATTTTTATCTGCCCTTTGGCGGCTGTGGCAGACTTCGAATCTTACCATTTTCGCGGTCACTGGTGTGAAATAGTTTTGTAATGTGTCCATCAGTTCTTTCCACAGGAATGTGTAGGATGCATTGGGCGCTGCGAACACGTGTGCTACGTCGAAAGCTGCTGTGCTGCAATGGCTTAAGAATAAAGTTCTCATCTTTTTGTCCGGAAGGTTGTAAAGGTCATTCGATTGGAGGTAGCACCCGTACCGTTCCATGTACGCATTCTAAGATTCGGTGTTTGAGCTGAACGGAGCTGGTGAAGAAAGGGAGGCGGCCATGATCTCTGTGATCCTTTATTCGGTTTCAAACTTGGCGTGCTACGATTTCGTCTGCTCTTGAGCTTTTGGTTGGCTCTGGTGCGCGATGTGCTTGGGATTCAGCGATCCGATCTAGTTGCCTGTTCTGCCTGTAGTCCTGAGGCCCACTTCATCGCCAGTGTTAGATCCACGTGGATCAGGGGTTCGTAAGGACGAAGCTGAGGCAGATTCGATCCAATGTTTTTATTGATTACGGTATCTACTCCAGTAAGAACGGCTGTAGGCAGGCTGCCTCCTTTTATGTGATTTCAAGTGGGCAGCCTGCTAATCAGGGACGGGGTGTTCCCACGTTCCGGAATGCCCTCTCAATTGGTTGCCCAGGATACAATAGGTTCCTCATCCTTGGCCATTTGTGCAAGAATTATGTCTGATTAAAGTTGTCTAGATACTGTATAAGTGTGTGAAAGTGACAATGTGCGCATACCCCCCCATACACACATTCTATTAGAAAACAATGTTGAAAAAGATATTGACAGACTTTATTTCTTTTTGGCCTTATTTTTCTTCTCCTCCTTGAGTTTCTTCTTGGATATTCGGGGGGCCTGGGCTTTCTTGTAGAGGTAGTAGCCAATCAATCCCAGCAGTGCTGGGACAAGCGCAATGCTTAGCAAAGGGAGTATATCGTTGAACAGTTTCTGCCAGTAATTGGCTCTGAAGAGCTGGATTAATTCCACCTCAAATTGCAGAACTGCATCAGCTGGAAAGAGACAAAATATGTAAAAAAAAACACCTAGAGGATCCTAAGAGGTTATATAGTAATACCTCAAGACAAACCAAGCCTAGAAGTATTGTTTGTGTGTTTGCATGCAATAATACTCCTGAGCTATCCTTTTGTGCATTTCTTCTTCACCAGAGTTTTATAATACTTTTTTTCTTAAATCCTCCTCTGGTTTACAACATAAACACTGCAACACAGATGCAGCTTTACAACATTACTTTCTAAATGCCCACAATCAATTCCTTTCCTGTCTCCTTTTCCTGGCCCAGTTAAAGAGAGTATGTCCACAGTTAGAAAGAGTG
This sequence comes from Pareas carinatus, assembly GCA_032468095.1. Lineage (NCBI taxonomy): Eukaryota > Metazoa > Chordata > Lepidosauria > Squamata > Pareidae > Pareas > Pareas carinatus. Next base: position 15,997 of record JANHFO010007538.1, read on the forward strand.
TGTCCAACCAACATTCCAAGCAACAGGACCAGACATCTTTGTCCACAAAGTGCTAAGTATCTGGCTACCCCCTGCCCCAGTAGGCTGACTGGCTATGAAATAATTGCTGGTAACCGGATCCTACCTGGTATAGCTGGTGGGGAGCCTCGCTTGCCATATGCCAGATGAGGGGGGATAATGACTCTTCGTTTCTCCCTGCCAGAAAACAAAATGAGTCAAGGCCATGTCACTACTGATAAGATGCAGGTGGCACAAGGCTGTACTTTTCACCTCTAATCTAGAAAAGGTATTGCAGCCTTCAGTATGACAAGCTATGTCCTTGGGGGGAAGGGAGGGGGGGAGCAGTCCTGGAAAAACCTGAACAGATATACCGGACCAGTTTTTCTGACTTCATGTTTGGAGTGACATTTACATAACTGGAACAAAAATATTTGAATTTGATAATGAGCTTCTTGAAATTAAGGCCTGGAGCCTTTTTAAATACTAAGATGGGGCCAGAAAAAATTGTTGAGGACTTGCATTAGGTCTGAAAGAAAACTAAATGAGATTTTTTTCAATAACATTTTGTCCTCTAAGCCTCTTAACATTATTTTCCTCTGCACACATTCCAGTTTGTTAATCTTCAGCTATCAGGGTAGAAACTGGGAGGAGATTCTAAGTTGTAGTTCCACCTTAGCCACAAAGCTAACTTAGGCCAGCCCCTCTCTCTCAGCTCTAGAAAGAAGGCAATGGCAAACCACCTCTGAACTCTTACCAAGAAAACTGCAGGGACTTGTCCAGGCAGTCACCAAGAGTCAAGGTTGACTTGAAGGCACCCGCTGTCATTACCCAAATCTCAATCTTTATCTTTGGCAAGTGAAATCCTTTAGTTCACGGTACTTGTCATACTTTATTTTATTCTTATTGATTTTATTATAATTTAATAATTGTGAGCAGCCCAGAGTTGTTGAGAGTTGGGCAGCATGCAGTTAAAATATTATGGTTGGTCATATAGCTGTCAGATGTTTAGCCTGGATTTGGCATTTTTACCCACCCATTGAGTCTTTCCCAAAGACCTGGAATAGGCAGGTGCTGTTTGTTAAAAGTACTGTTGCAGGATGTAAGCTGTTTCAAGTATAGCCACTTTCTGCAATTGACTGGTGGTGATTTTGTCAATGTTGATGGTGACCAGGTGATGCTCCAGATTTTTGGGATTGCACCTAAGTTTCCTATTACTATTGGTACAGTCTTTGTTTTATTATAATTGTTCTCGCATATACTTTTCCAGCCTCTTTCCCTTCTCTATCGATCACTGCCCTTTAAAAGCAGCAGCTCCTCTTTGATGCCCATCTCTATATAAACACAAGGATGGGAATACTATCATTTTTTCAGATGTTGAATTCCATGTCCCATCAATTCTAGCAATACAGTCTCTATTAGGGAATTCTGACAGCTACAGCATTATAATATTTAAAGGGCCAGAGTTTTTCTACTGTGACCTGAACAAACAAGAAAAATAAGAAAAATATCTCTGAATGCAGACAGTGCTTTTGTTTGTCAATTGGAAACTGTAGCCCATCTTGACTCTTCACGGAGAACAAACAGAATTCAAAATAAAGAAGGCTACAGGCTTGACTGAGTATAGCAACTACCTTTGAAAACCCCCATTTACTGTGAGTTACTTACCCAACGCACATATTCAGCAGACCCTCTTCTAAACCTGAATTGGGAGGAAAAAGAGAACTCAATTAGAAACCTTTCTGTGTTTTTTCCCCCTAGATCCTCTATTCTTCATATTAAAATGATAAATCTTTGTTTGGTTACCAGTTGAGATTAATCTATCAAACAAACAAAAAAAACCAAATACTAAACAGGCAAGAAAGAAAGTTGGGAGCCTAAGGCAAAAAGAGTGACATGTATAGAACATGCCAATCACAACCTTACACAATCCCGTATATAGTCTGTACACTGGTGCTGTTTTAGTAGCTTTAGATTTATAAACACACATAGTTGAACATTTGCAGTCCTGA
>JANHFO010007538.1:32046-42249 GCA_032468095.1 Pareas carinatus
AGAAAAGCAAACCCAACAGGGAAGAAAGGGGTGTGACAGAGGAGGACAGGAGGGAGGGGGGATCAACCCAAAATGGAATCAGCAGTGAGGGGCTTAGCCCGTCACCCTCCCTCCTGCACTCATTTCTTGTTCTTCAACTGGTTGGCCAGCCAATCTAAGCCCTCGTAGAGGCCATCTCCGCTGGTGGCGCAGGTGGCCTGGATGTACCAGTTACGATGGCGCAGCGAATGCAGGCCCAGCTTGTCCGTAATTTCTGCCGCATTCATGGCATTGGGTAGGTCCTGGGGGAAGGAGGCAGAAATGAAAGAGATGAGAAGCCAAACATGATCGACAGTGCCCCAAGACTGTCAAAATGAAACCGCAGAACAACTCAGAAAGTAACCTCTGGAATTGGATAGGAGCCAATGCCTTTTGAATCCACCCTTCCTCTGCCTGGTGACCCCTGAGCCAGTCCGCTGCAGGGAACTGGTGGGAATCTGCTGAAGGAAACCACTTTCGGTCTGCAGAAGTCATCCACTTGCTCCTTTTACGACAAGATTCCCTTTCCCGTTTCACTCTTAGCATTGCTGTTCTGTCATCTGGTTCTGTAGACTGGGAAGTTCATTCATGGCCTATCCTGAGTCCAATTCCCAGAAACAGGCATGTAATTTTGAGGCGCCAAAGCTCATCAAAGCAGAGATGTCAACCTTAAAATAGCTTTCATAAGGTGGCTCTTGGAATTGCCTCCTGCCCCACACACAAAGGCCCGAAATCCCCACCCCATACTGTAGAATTGCTCAAACAATGGAATCCTTGTCCCACTTCCCTCTCTACTAGTTAGGAAAAATTTTATATAAAAACCCAACTGCTGGCATTAGGAACGTTTGCACTTACTTAGTATAGTGTACTACTCAGTGATGTGAGCAGATAACATTTAAAAATTTTATCTATGAATTACTAATTCAAGCTCTATCCTGGCTACCACATTCATCCAGTTGCTTTACCCCAAAGAATTACTCGCAAGTAGGCACTCTATGAAAAGGTATTTGGCATTTTAACAGAATAGAAGCTGCATAAACTGTTATTGTACACTGTAATCATGTGTCAACGTTCTGTCCAGGTGACAGATGAAGAAGACAAAAGCAGGGGAAGAGAGGGAAGAGACATTTGGGTGAATCTGCTCTCGCCACCCCATTTCACTTTAAAAAAAACTTTTGATGACAGCATCACAATGTTAAATTGTATCAACATGCTCCTTTTCATTCAGAATCAGAATCAAAATCAGAATCTATTGGCCAAGTATGTTTGGACACACAAGGAATATGTCTCCGATGTACATGCTCTATACCTACATACATACAATAAACAAACTGTGATTACAGTCATAAGAGACATTCATAATCATAAATTACATTCATCTTGTCATGTACATATTCTCTACTCATGGGTGCAAGCTGAGGAATAATGCATAGTTTAAACAATACTATTTTGCATAACTTATGCTACTTTTGCTAATGACAGGGCATCAGAACCTAAATCTGAATCTTATTTAGTGTCTGTTTTAATTTCTAAGGAATAGCAAGATTACGGCATCCACTCTGAAGCATATTTCCCCAATGGGAGGGGATCATAACTAGTGTTGAACAGACACTAGACTCAGAAACCTAATTCAACCCTCAATCCCAGAGTTTAAGGGCACACACCTGCCAATGAGTGGGATTTATTTTTCCTCAATTTTCTGTTGTCCTCACTTGCACAGCAGTAGTGATGTGACCATTCAATTTTAAGAATAACACAGAAGAGTGCATCAAAGCAAGGTAGCTGCAACTTCCCTCCACACAAATAGCAACCGATGGAAGAGGCAAATGCATCTGCACACATTTGGTGCAATTATTATCAAATTTTTGCCATGGAAAAGTATCATTTGCACCCATCTCCCATACCAGTTGATGTGTAAACTATAAACACACCTGCATGCTGGCCAGCTACACAATGCAGCAAGGGAAAAACTTTACAAACTAAGCTAATGCATAAAAAATAACAGTTTTTAAAGGAGGGAACTGAAATATTACTGAGTTGCAAAACAAGAGGATTCTTGATCATTCTTGTCTGTTATAGCCAAATGGGGTCAGTAATTAATCATGAAGACTCACTAAAGCAGTGACTTGGACTCGATGCAATGTAGCAACCACAATGAAAAGAAAGAGCTGGGTTTGGTTTTCCACACACGTAATACAAGTAAATGCACATGGAACAATACATGGGCAGTCCTTGATTTACAGCAGTTCATTTAGTGACCATTTAAAGTTAAAATCGCACTGAAAAAAGTGACCAATTTTCACTTATGACCTTTTTTAGCATCCCTGTGATAAAAATTCAAGAGGCTTGGCAACTGGTTCATAATTATGTCCCAAGGTCATTTGATTTTACAGCCTGTCCCAAGATCTTTTGCAGACTTTTGACAAGCAAAATTGATGGGGAAACCAGATTCACTTAATAACCAGGTTACTAACTTCACAACTGCAGTGATTCACTTAACAACTGTGGCAAGAAAGGTCATAAAATGGGACAGAAATGAAACCTATATTGTCATAGTACAACATGTATACAATGAGATTGCCGAGTCTCCCTTCGTGCATCCCCCCCCCAACACATGCAAACACCACATTGTTATATTGTTTTTCATTCAGGAGTCTGACAGCCCAGGGATAAAAACTGTTCTTCAGCCTGTTTGTGGGGCTGCCTATGCTTCTGTATTCCCTCCCCGATGGCAGGAGAGTAAAGAAGGGCTGACCAGGGTGTGACTCCGTCCCTGAGGATTTTCCTCACTCTTCTGAGGCAGCGGGCCCTAGCGATGTCGTCCAGTGGTCTCAGGGGACAGCCCACGATGTTTTGTGCTGTCCTCACAAAAAATTCACTTAGAAAATCTGACACATGGCGACAGAAATTTTGGGCACAATTGTGGTCTTATGTCAAGGACTGCCTGTCGTGACTCGCTTCATAATGTATGGAGAAAAGGTATGAATGGGAGGAACAGAACAAGAAGAATGAAGGGGGGGGGGAACAGACTCCACCATTTTATTGAGATTGGTTAGATTGACAGTCTGGTTGTTTTTTCCTTCCCTCCCAGGCCAATCTGAGACTCTTCCTACTCCTCTCCCAGGACTCAAGGAATTTTTGTGCTCTTTTTATTTTTGTAATCCCTTCTGAATATTTCCCTTGGGGCATTTATCTTACTCTCTACAGAGAAAAAGGTAGGTGTATGTATGTGTTGAATAGAGAACAAATAATTAGCTATGCTGCTCTACCTTACATATCTCACAAATGAGCTTGAGGCATTTGGGTGAATATGTATGAAGGGGAAGAACAGATAAATGGAAGACGGAGACAGAAAGGAATATATCTGATTGAAGTGACATGTAGGCTGCCAGATACCAAAGACAAGCAGCTGGAACATAGAAATCCCATCCTGTGGGATTAAATTTTATCCAGTGGCTATTCCCTCAATGAGGCCAATAGTGAATGAGGACTGTAGTCCGGTCTCGGATACACTTTTACGTAGTTCCCTCAATACTTGGTAAGGTAACGGCTGCCAGTGTTTATTGTGCATTACCTTGTTGATCTACATCCTGTGTGACTGGATATAAACTTAAGGCATCACAAAGTTCATCACCCGTGATTTGTCCTTCACTTCACCGATTATCTTTGATTTTGATCTTGTTTACTTTTCAATTTGGTCCAGCCACAACTAAAGCATTGCGCCCAACTAAATCCTCTCTCCTCAAGGAATGTGATTCTCAAACACCCGCCACCTCCCCAAACAGGTTTTCTCCTGAATTTGACCATAGGCTAGTAACACTATGTGAATGCCATCAAAAGATGCTATATGCCCTTTTCAAATCTCATTACCAAAATTACTTCTAATCCTATACCAAACTGGTAGACAGAATGCATTTAGATTGGATGCAAATGTCAACCATTCTCCATGGATGGAGACCTTCCAAGCATCTCTGCCCTCGAGATACTTGACCTGGAGCCAGCCAGCCAGCCAGCCAGCCCAAACTGCCATTCCAGACTCACCTGCTTATTTGCAAAGACAAGGAGAACAGCATCTCGCAGTTCATCCTCTGCCAGCATTCTCATCAGTTCCTCACGTGCCTCATTTACTCGTTCCCGATCATTGCTGTCCACTACAAAAATGAGACCTGAAAGAGAGTATGTCTGTTTATCTAAGTGTACAGAAGAAATATATGATTAAAAGAAATTCAGTATTTTGTAAAGCAAAGTATGAAGAAATGGAAGGTGGCATTATGATCCCTTCAAAAGAATGCGATTAACATAACAGAAGTTCTGATATGGGCAGAACAGACACTCAAAAGTGCTGGAAACTTAAAAAGAGGAATGCAAGGATATGAAATAGTCTCCAATTTGAATTCTCCAAAGGGAGGAGGAAGAAATGGCTTTCCCTTGGAAGCTCACAGGTAATTTACTAAACAAGAAATATAGGAAGAAAAAAAATCCACTGGACTTCAAGTCACCAAGAGAGCAGTCCTAATAAATTTACTACTAGATTAATTTTGGGCTGACAACAACAACACATTTTAACTTTTCCCTCGTCCTAAATAGATCAATTGGCCTAGTTTTCACATTTGACTGGCAGAATTATGAACTAAATGAAAACACCAGATTTTAAACTCTTCTCTTGTGTGACTAAGGACATTGCCTTATCATAAACCAATCCTCTTCTCAAAAATGCAAAAACAGAAGTCCAATCAAGGTTTCAAAATCAGTCAATTGATCTCATACCTTAATCAAGAAGCCCAAGTTAGGTTGTCAAATTCAAGATATCAAGGGTTCTTTTATTTCAAGATGTATCAGATTATCATAGAACTCTAATTCTGCAGGCTGAAAATATTCCTCTGGATCATAGTGAGTAACTCTGTTTATAGCCACTATGAAGCAGGTTATTCTACACCAGTTTTGCAAGACAGGCAAAAAAAAAACTAGTTCTTTTTCCCAGCTTGCTCACACATGCCTGAGTAAGTAATTTGTAAACAGAACAGAAAGTCTGAAAAAATGCAAAAAGGCATTTGGTCAATAGACGCAATTCCTAATTTGCCTGAAGTGAGTAGCTATTTAAAGCCTTGAAAATTAAAGGAATCGGGTTTTTTGGATTGAGTTACAAAGCTTATTCCAATGCCACACTGTTCTTAGGGTTAGCAAGGACTTCATAATTCTTAATCTACACATATCACTATATAACTTATAACCACTGCATAAATTTAAATCTCAGCAGATTCTAGGATAATTATCTCATGAGGGAAAAAAAGAAAACAATGAAACAAACAGCAATGTTATCAGCTACGTAAACTTGCTGAGCATCTTGGCTGCTTAGAAATCACTGTTTCATTTTGAAACTGACAGACAGCTACTGCTTAATCATTGCCTCTCTTGTGAAGAATGTGTCAAAGGCTTCAAACAGACCCTGCAATTGAGATTGTTTAGATAGCTCTTCCCAATAAAACATTCTCTAGCTGGCTTACAAAATAGAACGATCAATTGAAAGCTTTTAAAAAATTACAAAAGTGCAAAGAAAAGTGAGCTAAGAGACTACTTGTGACTACGTTTGGACCTATTATGTGTGTTGCCTCTGCGTGGATTCAGGAATTTCTCAAAAACAGCACCAATATAATGAAGCCATATAATGAAACAATTCATTGTCTAATAAACGCATGCTAAAAAGTACCTGGAATAGAGATGCCTTCGAAAGTGGTATTACTATTAAGTGCCGCACAAGAGCTTACCTCTGAAAACAACAGCTTCAAATGGATTTCTAAGTAATTAAGAAGCAAAGGAGCCCCAAAGACCTGCTAGTGTGAAGAGGAGGGAGAGAGAGCAAGCACCAATTTGTTAATCCCAATAAAGAAAAGATTTCCCTCTTCCTCTTCCCATACCCTGGGTATTCTGAAAGTAGTGTCGCCAGAGGGGCCGTATCTTGTCCTGGCCACCGACATCCCATACGGTGAAGCTGATGTTCTTATATTCAACCGTCTCAACGTTGAACCCTGGGGAAGAATAACAGGGTCAGAATTTGGGCTGCACGGCAGGAATGGAGCGCTCTCTGGCAATCGAGAACATGGAGCATGAAGGGACATTCAAGAGCAGGACTGAGAATCAGGCACTGCAGAGGTCACAGCTAGCCTTCATATTCAGAAGTAACATCCCTGGTATTAAGAGGGCTTTGCCTAAATTTATAAAAGTACAGGTGGCTGTACTGCCTCAGAATTAAGTTGGCGGACCTGTTTTTCCATCTAATGCCATTCTCCATGTAAACATTAAAGGAGACAATTCTCCTGCTTACATATAGAATTTAAAAGAGGACCTTAAGCTTCAGAATTCATCAACAAGTAGTACTTACTGATAAACATGTTACAGTGAGAGCTCTTACGAACATACCACATCCCCAATCAGAATCCCAGCTGTGGAAAAAACAGCAGGTTTCAAGCAAGCAGAAGCTCCATAGTATTACTAGCTCTCAGCAATCTCACAAATGAGTCATCTTTTCTCACATACTTGGACAAAAATCAAAAGATGCAATCCATGAAGCGTCATTGCTATGCAATCTGTTCTTTACCACAGGGGTCCAGCATAAGAACCTCTAACAAATGGGGGTTGAACAGCTACCTTGTACAGCCAATTGCACTCCAAATACTTTTTGGAGGCTCTTTGGCTTAGGACAACACTATGTTTTCAAATTTCTCTTTGCAAACACGGTATTAGGTCACTTTCATCATTAAAGGGGACAAGAGAGATCTGTTGTACTCAAGAGACAACAATGGCATTTTGATAGCAATTGGCTACGATGGGTAAAATGGAGCCTCTAAGCAGCAGAACAGAATATCTTTGAGCAGCAGTTGCCTGGAAGAAGGTTGCTTCATTATGGGGGTATCATACTCTTTGTGTTTTCTAAAAATATGTGGGGGGAATCCCTTAAGAAATTTAGATCAGATAGATCTCTGGATCATTTCAGAGGGATCTGGCTAATATGCTTACTACAGAAAGGCATTTTCAGAGTGACTGCTTATCAGAAGCCAAATATTCACTATTAGGCAAACTTTGCCCTAATAGCCCTTGTAGAACACAAAAATAAATGAAGTATAGGCAAGTCACTGGCATCACAGGCAGGTTTTATGCGTATGTTTGTTTCATTTTTCATCTAACTCCTGCCAGCTCTGTGAGTCACCCTCATTAAGTCCAATGTGTGCCACATCAGGGAGAGAAAAAAGACTAGTTCAGATGACAGATGACAAGGAAATAACTTTAAGTCAGCCTTAACCTGACCTGGTGCCCTCCAGAGGTGTTGGATTTCAATTCTCATAATTCCAATCAGCAGGAAGAGAAATCTTGTTTAAATGTATTGGATTACATGCCTACAGCACAACAATCTTTCCAGAAATTGGCACAAAATCCCTGGAAAGAATATAAGAAAGGTCCCATAGAAAATATGGCAGTTGCTTATGCTACTGCTCTGAAATGACACAGTCCAGATTCATTCTGCAACCATCTCATGCTCACACTTTTGAAATGGAAGTACTTCCCAAAAACAAAGAGGCCATACCAATAGTCGGGATAGTGGTGACAATCTCTCCCAGTTTGAGCTTGTAGAGGATGGTGGTTTTCCCAGCAGCATCAAGACCCACCATAAGGATTCGCATCTCTTTTTTGCCAATCAGGCTCTTCAGCAAGTTGCCAAATATGTTCCCCATGGCAGCAACAGTGCAAGGCTTGGCTTCTTATGTCCAGCTGGTGTCAAAGTCCTACAAACGTGGAAAGTGCTATTAGCTGGAGAAGCAACAGCTCCTTCTAAAATGTCTTAGGGTGATTAACAGAACCACAGGAACAGTTCATAACAGTCTTAAGACTATAGGATATCATAGGAGAGGAGCACATATGGCTCTTCAAATACATCTCATCAATCCCTACTCTTGACAGATTGGCTAGAGTTGACAATAGTGAACATCTAGTTTTGTACTAGCAGACCGACAAGAAGGTAGACCAGAGTAGCAGGTAAATTATGTACCTTTGTATAGGCCTTCTATAACAGTGATGGCAAACCTATGGCACACGTGCACAGCAGGCACGGAGAGCCCTCTCTGCTGGCACATGAGTCAAGTCACTCCAGCATCGCCCCAGAGTTGAGCATGCTCAGAAAAGGAGTAATGGTGATGGGCACTGACATCATGCAGTCATGGTATGCTCAGAGAGTAGCGGTGCTGGGCGCTGAGATCATTAGCCGCTACTCATCCGGGTACTCGGTGTCTAAAAGGTTAGCCATCACTGTTCTACGAGGTTTCCTGGTTCTAAAACATTTCTGAAGACCAAATACATTCAGACATGTAAGCACAAAACTCTTAACTCAAATTCAAAAGGCACTCATTGAAACCAAGACAACACTCTCAGTGATTGACAATACAAAGACAGGGAAGTTCTCTTTGTGACGCAGCATCTCTTTTAGTTCATTCACACACGTATTTGACATGGGAATTCAAGTTGTCATTGAGAAATCTCTTGCATAAAGGTGCCCAATCGTTTTTTTCCCCCAAGCTTTAAGTAAGTAGCACTCTGGAGGCTAAACTCCAAAAAGTGCTCTGAGCCCAAGACAAAAAAAATAGGTACAGGACAAAAACAATGTTTTGACATTGTTTAAATTTAAGTGAAATTATAATGTGATTAATATATGGTTTGTATTGTTTAAATCATTTCACTCAATTACAGTAAAGACTACAGACTGATAACTTTTTAAGAAACTCTGGGGACCATGTCCAAAACTTTGAGAAGCTGAAAAAATTCCTAAGGCTACCTGTTCTCTTTAAGCAAAAACAAAAAGCCATGACATGACATGAGCTTAAAGCTTGCTTTCCTGAAACCTACAAATAAAATTTAACAAAGTCTATTTACCTACCATGCATTTTCCCACAATATTGTCTACCTTTGCAGCAATGGAACAGCTTTGCAGCAATTCTGTGTGGCTAGTTTTGTTTTTTTTTAAGTTGGTCAACTGGAGGCTATTCTTGGTCAAAGAAAAAACGGAAGTAGCAACTCGCTACAGGAGCCCCATAATTTCCCTGCCTTCCCTTCAACAATCATGGTGTGTTACTCCCATTTGAGCATTTCATCACTGAGTCTTAACAAGGTCAATTTCATTCATTTTCTTTAAAGCTCTGATACACACAATTCACAGCCACATCAAGTGCACATTAACTTCTAAAAGCAAATAAAGCAAAATGAAATCAATCCTCATTTTACATAATTCCTTCACCAACTTTGAGTAAGGTCAAACACAGTAGTGGGGTACATGAGCTTAATACAGCACAACCAGGCCCGAATATTTAAGGAATACAAGGAATATTCTGTATTCCTACACAGCAATACAAAGCTAAGGCCAGCATGCTTTAGTAGCAGACATATGATAAATAATGTATTTAAGGCTCAAATTATGTGATGTTTTCACACAGATGCAATCCAACTTGGAAGAGTTGGGGTGAGAGGAGGCTTTACACTTGGGATAACTGCTTATTTTTCATCTCACATTATCCCATAGTCCCACTAGAAATTTCTTTCTCATGAAGGAACTCACATAAGAGCAATATAAAGAGAATTACCGTACATAACGAATCCAGAGATGGTGCTGGGGGCAGGGCAGGCAATACAGGGACAGTTCAATCCTGAGTCACATTAGTGAAAGGCAATCCAGAGGCCAGCGGACGCATGTGCCAGGCACTGCCTGTCACAGAAAGCATGCCAAGCAAGCTTCCGATGGCAGAGCTTCTGCCTGGGTGGGTTCCCTATTCCACCTCTCCTCCAAAAACATGGGCGCTCAGAAACAGCAGCAGTCTGTTCAGTAAGGCTCGGCTTCCCTGCCCAAACTCCCAAGCACAAGGAGGGCCACTCATCTCCCTTTGGTTTCACTTGGCAGCCTGGGGGTGGGGGGAGCCCGGACGGGCCACAGCACATATCCCAGAATCCCCGCCCCGGTTCAGGCCGGCGCCCTCTTTCGTCCTCGGCTCGACACCTTCAGCTTTCCAGGTGGGATTTGATTACCACGACCAAATTATCCCCACCTTTTTTGCCTTACCTTAAAAATCACGCGCGGGCCCTATGCAGTCAGGGCGCTGAGCGGTAACACGCTCCCTCCCCCCCCCCTGCTTAAAAACCGTCCGGGCC
>JANHFO010007538.1:77091-99834 GCA_032468095.1 Pareas carinatus
ACCCCCCCGCCCCTACCCTCGGCCTGCGGTTGGTGAAATACATGGAAACCAGATGGGCACATCTCCATGAGGGGAACTCCTCCCTCTGGTCCCAACCAGGTCTCCGTCACACCCACCAGGTCTGCTCACCCCTCCTGAGCCAATTCTGAAATGAGAGGGGCTTTGTTTACAATGGACCTGGTGTTGCACAACATCAACCGTAGGCCCAAGTTCCATGGGCCTGTACCACCCAGGTTCCCGGAAGAGCTTAGGGGGTCGGTGCATGTCACTGCTTGTAAATAGCTGGGCCGTGCACCCTTTACCAGATTTGGCCCCATGCTCATGCCATACTTACCTCTCCCACTTATAATGCCAATGTCAAAGCCCTTTATTGGTGGAACTCCCCTCCCTCAGTCGATCCCCAGTCCCCTCAAATCTGGCTTATATCTGCCCCTGTTGCTCACTATCCCCCTTTCCCCTCCCTAACCCCCTTAAAAATTTATATAAAACCCCCCGGAGGTTAACCTTGGCTGCGGACCACCTCTCAGGCCTTCAATGCTCGTCCTCAAGGAAGGCCCTCGATAGTTTAGAGGGCCACTGCTGTGAGAGGGGGGACTCCCGCAGTGCCCGGAGTTGAGTTGTAGTGTACATATAATAAAACAGTCTGTACAAGAGCCCTTAGGGGTAGGAGGGAGCAAGAATAGGCCCAGAGTGTTCAGGTGGAAGTTCATTGGCACAGTCCAACTGAAGAGTAGAGAATATAGTGGGAAGGTGAAAGTCCCAATCTAGAGGTTGTCCATAGGCGGGCTCTGTGGCCTAGAGCAGATGAAAGGCCCAGGGGCTTCCACCCACCCTGGTCCCCAGTCATCCCAAGCCACTGGCAGATCTTCCCAGGGGGCCATCTGAGTCTGCCTCTGTCTTTGTCTCTCACCCGAGGGAAACTTGGCATCCTTGACCTCCTTCTCCACTTCTATGGCTTTCCCTGCTAGTCCACCTGTCCATCAGCCAGGTATTCGAGGCTGCAGCCCCCCCTCCCAGCACTGCCAGGCCACTAACAATCCATCAGGGAGCTCTGTGGCACAGGCGGAACGCCAACCAAAACCCGTCCTCCCTCTGAAATGCCGCCATCACCACCCATGGGGGGGTCCAGCAGAACACCATGATCCCCATGCCCAACGATATCCTTGCTGGGCTGCCGGTCACACCATTGGGAGGCCCTGTGGCACCGGCTGAAGCGCTGTCCGAAACCGGCACCATCGAGCCGCCATCGTCGTTGCCGCCCAGTGGGGGTTTAACAACAAGCTGAGGCCTCCCTCCGCCCGACGAAGCTGAAAAGAGTGCTGCCACCACCACCTCCCAGTTGATCTTCCTGGCAGAGCAATATCGTGGAAAATGCCAGTAAAAACCTTGGCGCCAACCCCACCTCCTCATCAACATGACCTTGCCGGTTCTCACTCATGCCGGCATTCGTGGACTGTCCTTATTATCCCATTGCTCTTCAAGGGGCAGAAAATCCTCCATCGATGTTGGGGAAACCCCCTCTTGCTAGCGCCCAAATTCGGGGTCAGGTAAAATCCAGACCTACATCCAGGGAGCCCGTTTTTCGCTCCCTCCGACCCTGCAAGCTTTATACGAGCTCCTCCTTCACAGCCATCTTACTAGCCATGTTCATGGTAGTCAGATTAAGCAACGAGAGGAAGCACTGGCTGGTGTTATGGAAGCAAGAGTTCCAGTTGTGTTTACGATTGCCTGCTTTTGACTAGTCAATAGATTCAAAATAAAACAACATAGAAATATCCTCTGGAATCATGCAAATTTTCCAGTTTCTCATCTTATCAAGACTGCAGCACTGACACGGCGTTCGGGAGGAGAGCGGTATATAAATTAAATTAAATTAAATTAAATTAATTTTTGCTTTTAAAACTTTATATATATTCATTTTTAAAAATGCAGTATTAGAAAGCATCTATTTTAATAGGAGACATGGCAGACCATGGCTCTCTTTAGGAAAGTATGCATGTATGATAGTTGTAATACCAAGTTATAAATTTGGTCCCTGGAAATTTGTTGGTAATGAAAATTGTAGATAATTGGCCCACTGTCTTATGATCCAACTGCAACTTCTACTCTCTTTTAGTACAGATGATGTTACCTAATTGGATAGTGAAACATCGGCAAGAAAACAGTCAACCTCAAAGAGCACCAAGGATCTCACAGAACAGATTGTCACATTTCATTTATCCTAGAAGACAGTCTCTTTTCTTAGAGCAGTGTGGTGGCCCAGAGGTAAAGATGCTTGCCTCCCACTCAGAAGGTTGAGAATTCAATTCTATACAGCAACAGATGTTTCACTATCAGAGTGCAAAGAAAAAATGTCTGCTGCAAACTCTGCGTAGGGGTCAGGAAGGGCATCTATCTAGCCGCCCCAACTCCATCCCAATAAAAAGGATTTCAGGGTTGTAAAAAGAAAAATATATATAGCCTCTTCTCTTAATCCCGTTCGTTATATTTTTCTGTAGGAGAAACAAAGTCTGTCTGATACCTGAAGTCTACTTATATATTTAAACAGGATGTAGATGACGAGGAGAGACTAGCCCACAAGATTAAATGAACTGCTTTCCCATTTTTGTGTGTGTGATGGCTATATTCGTACGGCACCTGAGTCAATAGTATATGTACAGTATATCTGATACTATTTCATGTGCATGGACTTCTTCCATTAACAGGTGCTATGTCAGGCTTCACCTCCATCACCATGAAACTAGGAGGCTCACAGGCAGTGATTCAAGACACAACTCTTGTTATTGCAAGAACTAGAAAACCAGTGGTGCAGAAATCCATCTGCTGCAGAATGTAAAATGGAGAATCTCTTTCTTCAGTTGATATAGCATAAGGAGTTGAGGACTTCTCACTTTTCAGTGAGAGTTTGAAGTTGGCATTTGTATAGTGTTATTCCAATGGACCACCTGTACTCAAGCTCTTTGCTATTCACCTTACAGTTCTAGATCATATTGCTACCTAATGAACTATGGTCATCCACCGTGAATTGCTCCAGTTTATGAAAAAAAATGGTTCCTTTTCCTGACTGGCTCTGAAGATAGAAACACTAAACTTAGGGTTCCTATTCTTTTGGGTGATGAGTATACCTGAGATTTTCAAACACTGCTATGTGCATTCTCACAAAAGGCCAGCTATGAGGAACAAGGGTAGTCCCCAAAACCCTTTTTTTGCAGATTCATAGAATCAAAACGGGCTAATTAAGTCATCAACCTTCCTTTGCTTCATGCAGGAATCTGAATGGAGGCATCCCAGATTTAATGAACAAAAACTCACTACTGCTAGTTCACTGGTTCACTGTCAAGCAGAATTTAGTGCAAAGATATTTCTCCCCTCACATCAGTTAGGAACTATTTAATCTACCTGTTCTTCCTATCAACCTCTATTACCCCATTTTTTATTTTTTTCATATGCAGGTAGAGCCATTGCTGAACAAAGGACTGGACATAGTTCTTCTGTTATTTTTATTTTCTAACCCTGTTTTAAGATCGTCCTCAGATGCCATCCTTCAAAGAGCAGTGTTGTTTAAAATGGCTGCTTTGTAGCACATTGCCTTCCTTTCGATCAGCTGTTTAAATGAAACATGTTTAAAGAAAAATCAGGTGGGGATGTGGCACCTGGGGCTGGGTGCCAAGACTGCAGGCAGAGATTGGAGCTCACCAGAGCTAAACTGGAGCTCTGGTGACCAAAATAAGCCATAAACCAAAGAGTATCCTTAGAAGAGCTACTCAGATCATGCTATGCAGTGTGAGACATTTCTTACTGAGGAAGCAACTTCCTTAACGGAAAAGTAAGAATGAAAAAATGGCATCCACGTAATCTCTGAAACCATCAATCACCATCAATTTTTATGACAATGACTAAAATTAGTCCAGGTGTTTTTTTTTGCCCTTGTGAATGTTAGAAGGTGATAAAAAGGGAGCAGACTCATCTCTCTGTCTTCCTTGCTCTCTTCTTTTGCCCTTCCCTGCCAAGAATGATTTGTTTTGTTTCATTTTAGTTTGAAGCAAATTTGTACCAAGCACTTTATGAGGAAAGTTGAAAGTTTCCTTGGATGGAGTTCACTGCTGTTGCGCAACTGGATTTTACTTCTGGCTACTCACTCCAGGTGTGTATGCTGCTTGGAATAAAATTGTACCAACAAAGGGAACTCAGCAAAACACATTATTATTTAAATAAAGGGAAACAAACTTCTACTAACTTTGTCTGTGATTCAAAACTGCTGCCTTTTCTATTTATTTATTTATTTATTTATTTATTTATTTATTTATTTATTTATTTATTTATTTATTTATTTATTTATTTATTTAGACTTCTATACCACCCCTCTCCACGTGGAACTCAGGGCGGTGTACAGCCATATAAAATACATCAAAATTAAAACCATTTTAAATGACATTAAATTGTGGCTGACTTTAAAAATTCAAATGTTAAAACCAATTTGGGACCAGATAAAAAATCTAAAATAGGGAGAGAGAGGGGGAGACTAAGCCAACCTGGCCTGCACAAAAAGATGTGTCTTTAGGGCACTGCGGAAAGCACAAAGGTCTGATATTATCCGTATCTCTGGGGGGGAGGTCATTCCAGAGGGTGGGTGCTGCCACAGAGAAGGCTCTCTCCCTGGGGATCGCCAGCCAACATTGCCTGGCCGACGACACCCTGAGGAGGCCCTCTCTGTGGGAGCGTACTGGTCGGTGGGATGTATTTGCTGGTAGAATGCGGTCCTGTAAATACCTAGGTCCCAAGCCATGGAGCGCTTTAAAGGTGGTCACCAACACCTTGAAGTGCACCCGGAAGATCACCGGTACCCAGTGTAGCTCACACAGGAGAGGGGTCACATGGGAGCTCCCCCTCGCTTCCATAATTCCCCATGCCGCAGCATTCTGGAACAACTGAGGCTTCCGGGTGCGTCCCAAGGGGAGCCCCATGTAGAGAGTTTTACAGTAGTCCAGCTGCCTATATCGGGACGCCGGTAGCCATAGCCACTCAGTTTTGGAAGGGTTGAGTCTGAGTCTGTTCCTCCCCATCCACATCTGCACGGCTTCCAGGCACTGGGACATCACTTCAATGGCATTGTTGGGGTGGTCTGGGGTGGAGATGTACAGCTAAGTATCATCAGCATACTGATGGAACTCCACCCAAAAGCCACGAATGATCTCACCCAGCAGCTTTACATAAATGTTGAACAGGAGTGGTGAGAGGACCGACCCCTGCAGCACCCCACAAGTGAGGTGCCACGGAGTCGACTTCTGCCCCCCTGCCAGCACTGTCTGCGACTGGTCAGAGAGGTAGGAGGAGAACCACCACAAAACGGTGCCTCCCACTCCCAACCCCCCCAGCCGGGACAGCATGATACCATGGTCGATGGTATCAAAAGCTGCTGAGAGGTCTAATAGGACCAGGATAGAGGAACATCCCCTATCCTGGGCCCTCCAGAGATCATAAACCAGCACGACCAATGCTGTTTTCGTGCTGTATCCAGACCTGAAGCCAGACTGGAGCGGATCTAGATAGACAGTTTCATCCAGGTACTGGGGAAGCTGTTGCGCAACCACACTCTCTACCACCTTCACCACAAAAGGAAGGTTAGAAACAGAACGATAATTACCTAAAACAGCCGGGTCCAGGGAAGGCTTCTTGAGTAGGGGCCTCACCACCACCTCCTTCAAGGTGGCTGGCAAGAACCCCTCCCTCAACGAAGCATTAATAATACCCTGGAGCCAGCCTTCAGTCACCACCCGGGAAGCCAGTACCAACCAGGAGGGACACAGGTCCAAGAAACATGTGGTTGCATTAAGTCGCCCCAGGATCCTGTCCATGTCCTCGGGAGCAAGAGCATCAATCTCATCCAAAATGTATCATTCCATATTTTATCAATGCTCCTACATTTTTCTTTTGCTAGACATCTACTAATGAGTTCTTTAGTTTAATCTGCAAGTTGTTCTATATTCCATTTCTGTAAGTATTTGATAATATGGAAGATCATGCTACAATAGTCAGATAGAAATATAAATTAAATTCCTTTAAAATGATGGTTACTAGTTTCAGTTTGCACAAATCCTGATAACAACTGAATGGAAAAAAAGTGATGCATACACTCAAAGTATTTCTGCTATCTAGCAGTTGTCCAGATTTTTGCAATCCAGATGCATTAGCTTGCTATAATTTAATTTAAATGTAATTTAATAATTTGATTTATATACCACCCTTTTCTGTTACAATGGACTCAGGGCGGTTTACAGCCAACAATAAAAATATGGAGATATATAAAATTAAAAAACAAGATTAAAAGCAAATATTAGTGGGCTGACAGTATTAAAATGACAAATTCTTAAAATCTAATTCATTAAAATCGGGAATGGAGGAGGGCTAGGCAAGACCTGCCTGAACAAAAAGATGTGTCTTAAGAGAATGGTGGAAAGCACGGAGGTCAGTAATCCTTCAAATATCTATGAGGAGATCATTCCAGAGAGTAGGAGCTACCACAGAAAAGGCTCTCCCCCTGAGGATTGCCAGTCTGCATTGTCTGGCTGATGGCACCCTAAAGAGGCCCTCTCTGTGGGAGCGAACGGGTTGGTGGGAGGTATCACTTGGTAGAATGCGGTCCTGCAAGTAACTAGGCCCTATGCCATGGAGCGCCCTATGCCACTTAATGCACACATGACTGAGAATTAGTCTCCGGTGTACATGCTCAATACCTACCTACATACAATAAACAAACTGTGATTACAATCATAAGATACATGCATAATCATTCGTATAGATACTGACAGTAGAGACTAGATGGTGGGGGGACATCAGAACCTATCCTTCCATCCCCTCCCCCCATCATCCAGTCTCAACTGTCAGTAGCTAGTCTTCCACACACACCCCACATCAGAACAGATAAAGTTTCGTGGATGAGAAGCAAAACATTTTCTTCTTTTTCCTCGAGAAAAAACAGTCTAGTTGCCTTTTGACCAAAAAAAAAAAGCCCCTTTGATGCAAGGCTTAAGCCACACACTTCTCATTTGCTATCTGTCCGGTTAACAGGCTGGGGAAAGGTATCTTAAAGCAATGCTTTGTTTTCAAGATTAGAAAGAAAGAAAACAGAAGGAGAAACTCCCATGCCACACCATTTCCAAATTTCAGCAATTTTTAAGACAGGGAACATTCTGGTTTCTGTTCCACTCTCAGAGGCAGACGTCCTTGGTGTGAAGGAGGGAAAGAACGGTGCTTCCACCACGAGTTTCGGAACAGGCCCATGGGCCTTTGATCCTTCTATGTGTGGTCACTGGGTTAGCACTCCAAAGCCTTCTCCAAGCAGGAACCTTCTCCAACCCTCAGCCTGGCCATCTGAAATATTTTAGCTAAATGTGTTGGACCAGCACAATGCAGGTAATCCTCAACTTACAACCATGCATTTAGTGACAGTTCAGAGTTATGATGGCACTGAGGAAAGTGACTTATGACAGGTCTTCACACTGTTGCAATGTCACAGTGTTCCGGAATTCACACAATGAAATTTGAGCCCTTGGCAGAAATGACAGTGACAATATCCCAGGGCTACCTGGTCACCATTTGTACCCTTCTCAACCAACTTCCAACAGCCAAAGTCAATGGGGGAAGCTGGATCTGTTTAATGATTATGTTTCGTATAACAGTGACAGTTTCACTTAAAGACCATGGCAAAAAAGGTCATGAATTCAGCATGGCTCATTTAATAACTATCTCATTTAGCAATGAAAGTTCTGGTCCCAATTGTGATTGTAAATCAAAGATTACCTGTGATTGGGCTTGTCACTGATGACAAGAGTTTGAACCCGGTACCAGGGTGGGGGGCATGAGAGCGAGGAAAGCTCTATGAAGGGATAAAGACAGGCAGAATGAAAGGTTTCACAAAAATGCCTGCCTTAGTACTGGAGCCCTGCTAATGGCAGCTGCCCATTTCATCTTCATTATAATTTCTGGCTTTACAGGAGAAGCCAGACATGCACATCAGAAATATCCCCATAGTTGTTATACACAGTTGATATGCTACAGCATCTGTTTTAGCCAACGTGAAAATCACCCTTAATGATGGCTGCAGCATTTGCTTGCAGATACCTGAGATGAAGAACCACGACACGCAACTCTTGCCCTATATTCAGCACCAATAGCAACCATCCTGGGCTCATAGATGACATCCACCTGACCGTTTGACAGGTGGATAAATGCGCTCTCCCAAACACTCACCTACCCTCACCCAACTGTGTCTCATCCCTGATGGGAATGCACTTGGCGTTTATTTGTCGTCCAACTGGCAAGAGATGCTTGGTGGGAAGTGACTCAAGTTTAGAGGACTCCACAAATCACATTTCTTAACTATTATTGCAATAAATCTGTAAGGGCAGCATCAATTGTCATCCAGTCAATTCACCCCCTCCTCTCTAGCTAGCCATCTCGCATATCTGTATCATGCTCAGAGGCTATCCGCTCATCTCAAGAATAATTTTCAAAATCACATTCCGGGAGCCCTACTTAGCGCTCAATTTAAACTCTAAACCCAGATCTTTCTGGCACTTAGGAATTGTGCTCATATTTAATGAAAAGGGGAAGACTAAAAGGGAATAACTGGACTGAGACTATAGCTGCAGAAGCTATTTTGACCCTACTATTGGCTCCGTAGGAGGCGGTGTGGGGGGGAGATAGGAAGATGTGGTCAGAGTAGACTGCTCTTCTTCGGTACTCCTGCCCTGATCCCAACGTTCGTGGAAGTGACTTCAAAAACCCGCATCCTCTTGCGGCTGCCTGTTCCAGGATAGGCATCTCCGCTCCCAACAGTCCTATTACTTACCCTCTCCAAAGGCAGAGGCAAGCAGCAAAAAGGCAAGTATTCACATGGGGGTTCCTCGGGGCCATGCTGAATTCTGCCTGGATGCGTTGGGTTTGTTCTCTGGTGTGGCTGGATGACGCCCTCTTCCTCATCTCCCTGCCAGGGAGGGATGGGGGTGAAGGACCTGCAAATGGGAAAGCTAAGAACCAGGTGGAAAGCAGGATGCTTGGAGTCAGTGGCCGAGCTCACTTACAATATGTCACACTGGACAACCGAGAAGCCTAGACAACCCATTAAGCTGGATTAGTTCTAACCTTCTATATGTTTTCATGTGCTATGATGGGTTAGTTTAGTTTACTTTGCACCAATCAAGAAAAAGCTAATTCAATTAAAGTTGTTGGTGTAGATAAAGGTAGGTACCGTGTTTCCTCGAAAATAAGACCGGGTCTTATATTAATTTTTGCTCCAAAAGACACATTAGGGCTTATTTTCCGGTTAGGTCTTATTTGGGGGAAATGCATCTGTCTCATTGATGGTTTTAACTGGGGCTTGTTTTTGGGGTAGGCCTTATATTACGAGCATCCTGAAAAATCATACTAAAGCTTATTTTCTAGTTAGGTTTTATTTTCAGGGAAACAGGGTGGTATAGAATCATGGGGAATGGGTTGACTGAACCAAGAATCTATGTCTATGGAGTTCACCCCAGTCTACTTTGAATGATATTATGAGGATAAAACAAAGAGAGAGATGGGCATTTCTCTGAACGTTCAGGAGGAGGATATGCATGTAGCAAAAAATGTAACTTTCCCCTATACTGACATCCTCTTATGGATTATTCTGGGATTATTGGAGCGGGGGACTATTATACAATTGTATGTGAATATCTTATGGAGCCTTCTTTTCAGAACATTTGCTGTCAATGGCAACTTTTCATAAATAAGAAAACAAATCATAAAGAGGGCCCTTAAGGAAACAGCCCAGCCTCACCCTCCTGGATTGGATTCCCTCCAGTTTAAGTCAAATCGTGGCTTCTGCACCACTTTCTACAAGCAATATTGAATCATTGCTATTTGCTATTGACAGAAGCTCTCTGCTTTCATGCAACTCAAACCGTGTCTGCTTCATAGAGTCGCCTGGATATACATTTGTAAGGGAGGGGAGAGTATGATAGATAGAGCTCTTCCCAACAGCTGAAAACACAAGACCTTAAGAATCCAAGGGCCCAACTGGGTCAGACCAAGCGCAGACTTGATTCTGGATTTCGCTTCTCACAATGGCCAACCAGATGCCCCTGAGATGTTCACAGGCAGAAGCTGAAGAAGTCACACCTTCTTTGTACCCTGCTGTGTCTTCGCTTTTTGAGGCAGGCTGCCCTCAATCTATATAGCCCCAATCATAGGGCACAGCATCTGTCCCTGAATCAAGGTTTCCAAACTTTTTTTCTTGAATGAATTCTGGATGACAATCAGAAATTCACTAGATTCCAATATCCCCTATAATGGCAGTACAGCAAGGAAGGATAATTTTATCGGTTGCACTTCTGCCTGTGCAGCCTTTTTAAAAGATGCAAGCGCCCTGCCAGAAGATGGGGACGCCACAGCGAAACCCAGGCAGGAACCCTACCTGTCCGATTTCTTCCTCTTGAGGTTCCCGAAATCGCGGCTTTCCCTCCAGGCACCTTGTGCCCAAATCCCTGCAGCAGATTACGCTGGAAAGTCTCTGCCGAGACCCCGCTGGGTGGACCCCCCTCACAGAGCGCCCCATTCGCGCTCCTCGCCCCTTTCGTTTTGCGGGGCGGTCCACGCACACGCGCGGGCCCTGCCTCGCCAAGCTTACCGTCGCAGACCCAGCGGGACGCCCTCCCTTCTCGCCCATGCCCCGCGCCGATCCCTTTCTTCTCCTCATCAACCTGCCCCCTTCTCGCGTTCGCTCGCTCCGCAGTCACGAAAGCCTCGCCTGGGCGAGGTTTTCCCCTCCCCATCCGGGGGCAGCCGAAGCCGGGAAGCAGCTGTTCAATTCCTCCGGGTGCGGTTCGAGCGCAAGGCCCACACCCACGGGCGTGGACGCTGTCCCGCCGTGGTCCCATGGGCAGCGCTCGGCACCTCCAGCCTCCCCGAGCGCAAAGCCGGGCGCGGGACCCCACGCTTGCTGCCAGCAGATTTCTCTGCCCCTTGAGTCGGGGTCCCTTTGGTTGATGGGGGGGGGGGTCCCTTTCCTCATATCCCTTCGTCCTCATCAGATCGATTCCCCCCCTTTTCGCGTGGGAGGTTTCTGCACGCTCCCTCCGCAGATTTTACTTGGGCTTTCTCGTCCCTCATCTCTCGCGTCTCAACTCGCCCCTTACCTTTTACGCTGCGGATCCAAAGGCTTCTTTCCCACTCTCTTGCCTGCTCGTTTTCTGCTTCGCTCCCCCTATCCGAAGTTGCTCCGCGGTTCCTCCTGCCTCTGGCGTCGGTCCCACCCTGTGCACGCGTGGGTCACCCCGGCTTTCCCCTCCCCTCCTGAGCGCGGGACTCGCACAAAGCCAGCGAAGGGAGGTGAGATCAAAGGCCATCTAGTCTATCCCCTCCCCTCAACGGTCGTCCCGAGAGACCAACGACGCCCTCCCCTTCGAGCAGGCCACCAGGAGCCATCAAGAGCGCAAAGGGGTTTTTCCTCCGTGTCAGCAGCGAACAGCTTCGACGGCCCTTCGAAGGGCAGCCTAGGAGGCGCATCGTTTTCGCCGTAGTTCTGCCTCTCGCGTCCCGTGGGGAGGGGGAGAGGGGAGGGTGCTTAAGTGCTCCCTTTCTGCCTCATTGCTCCCACGTTTGCAGAAGTGATATCTAATTGCCCGAAAAATAAAAGGGCGATGGGAGATTTTGAACCGCAGGAGCTCATTGCGTAACAAGCCTCCAAAAGTCACCCAGGAATATACGGCCATCCTTCTCGGGATACACACCAATACTGTATTTGTAGCCACAGACTTTCCTACACATACGCTGCGCCAACTCTTGTTAAAAAAAACCTTCATTGGGAATCCTCGACATCCCATCCCACGCGAAAAACTGTGTATAAAAGCTCACAATGAAATATAGGAGAGTAACCACAGCTCGCCTATTATCTTTCAAGAAGAGAGTACACAGCCCCTTGTATAGAGGTCTTCTGCTTGAACAGGGGGTTGGACTAGATGACCTTCAGGGTCCCTTCCAACTCAGTTATTCTATTCTATTATTCTATCTAATGTTCCTGTATCGGAGCTGTTTACTCCTTGACTACGGAGTTTCAGCTTTTAAAACGTGTTGCGCCTCAGCCAGGTGGAATATGAAACTTTTAGCTTTCGGTAAGAAAGGCAATCTTGCAAATGTCTTTTCAGGAAAAAGCTACCAAGGACCTCCTTGTTCTCGAGTATTTCGAGTATCTTTGCGGATTTCCCTCATTATTCTCTGCTGGCAAAAACCACCGCAAAACTCGAAATCAAGACACGATCTCCCCATTCGCTTTACAAGCAATGGGTCCGGCAATTGCTCCGCCTCGCTTTTCTTATTTTATTTTATTTTTTTAAACGAAACGAATGTCTTTTTACCGTCTTCCCCTTCTGCACCGCTGAAAATATTACTCGATTGTCCGAGCACTCAAAAACATCATTCTTGGCGCTCCCAGTGTTATATTCATTGTATAGAATTGCAAGAATTTTACCCAGGGGAACTCGTTTCTCCTTAGGACTATTATGCAGTCATCGAGATGAAAGGAGGCACGCGTTCAAAAGCCGGGGGGTGGGGGGGAAGGGGGAACGTGGCCTCCTAAATGAGAATTTACTCGACTGGCGCGTGGGCGCCGAGACTACAGCTTGCAAGCCTTGGAGCAAGTACCACAGGCACCAGAAACGTGGCCCGGTTCCGACGAAGTACAGTGGAAGGGCAACATTGCTCACGCGTTGAGAGCTGGCGCCTCCGATCGGCGATGTAGCCTGCGCGGCCGAGTCATTGCCTCACACAGCGCCAGATAAGTTTGCAAAGCAAGTTTCGTCTACTTGTCCCGGCGCTGCTTGCAATTGGCTTAAGTTTTAAGTCAGGGGTCCGCCGACCGGCACCAGGCCGCATGCCAGCAACTGTCCATGCAAGCAAGCCAAGCCCCATTCACAAGATGCAAAAGCACGCAAAACCACCCTGACCGGCCCCTGGAAATACAATTTTCCGTGGAACTGGTCCCTGGTGCCCAAAAGGTTGGGAGCCACTGTTTTAAGTGACACCAAGCGAGTATAAACTCCTTTACGAGCGCGAGGCTATTTCACCGAGGTGTGTGCGCCATTTGGAGACTTAACCGCGCAAGGCCAGACAGTACGCGTGCAAATGAGACTATGGAAGTCGAGGTCTTTTTTCTCCCTTTCAGATATAAATCTTCCCCCGCATTGACTCTCGGGAGCACCATAGACCCCCGTGCTGATGCAAACTACGCGCGGGACAGGTGCAGCTTGGATGAACAAGCCATTGTAAATCGTTTGAGGTGATTTAAGCGAGGAAATAGTGCTAAGTAAGGAGGCAAGCAAGGTTTTTTTTTTCTTTCCACTATTGCGCCGTCCGTGAAAAGCGTTGCGCCGCCAACAGCGGGTGGGTGTTTTCCGCGTTTGGCAGTTTTATTATTTGCTTTGCCCACGGGACGCTCTTCAAGTTCCCAGGCCGCTGGAGGCCGGGCGCGCCCCGGCCACTGGAGCTCCTGACACCCCCCCCTCTCCCCTGTTTTCGCCTCTCGCGGGGCTCAGCCAGTCTCCACAACAGCCGAGCTGGCGTGAAGGGAAAAACCGCCCAGCCCGCTTCATCTGCAAAGGCAGGGACTTTCCAGGGCGGGGTCGACTAATCTACAGGCTTGCTGGTGGGCTTTGTCTCTGCCGGTTCCCCCCAAGCCGGGGCCTTCCCGGGTTGAGATTGGAAGCAGGGGCGGAGCGGGAGGCTTTAACGGCGCGCGAGAGGCAGTTAGTTGCAATTGCGCCGCTCGCAGCGGTTGCTTCCTCCGTCCTCCCATCTCCCCACCCGTTTATTTTGGCTGCAGGGGATGATTATGTGTGAGTCAGTCAGGAGGAAAGGTGAGGCGCAAAGGGTGGGATGAGTTGTGGGACGGACGGGACGGGCTCGCCCTCTGCCCGGGGATAGGCGACCTGTAGGGTTTAGGCCCCTGGCCTAGAGTCGGTCCGTAAAAACGAGCGAGGAGTTAGAAATACCGGACCTGAGAAATGCCAACCCTTGAATGTTTTATCTGGACTCGGGAAAAGAGCTGAAGACTTTGGTGTGGAGTTTTCCAGGGAACCTATTCTACATCGTGGTCCCCAACTCCTGGTCCATGGACCGGCACTGGTCTGTTGCATGGCAGCAAGTGGGCCGCGAAAACAAACCACACCCCATTCGTGGGATGCAGGCAGCACAACAAAGCACACTCCCTCCAGTCCATGGAAAAACCTTTCTCCATCCCTGGTGCCCAAAAGGTTGGAGGGCCACTGCTCTACATAGTTTACAAATTGATCACTAGTGCTTGAAAAATATTCAGAATGTCTCCCATCACAACTCTCATAAAATAAAATCGTCTGGCTGTATTGACATCCCCGCCTAACTCAAACACCTGCATTGGTTTCTCTGGCCATCAGCTTTAAACCATTCTGAATTATGCCGCTTCAAAAGGTTGTATGATAAAGAAACAGGCCTAAAATTGTTGCTTGCTGAGAAGCCCCACCTGCTTCTCCAAGTGTAAACCAGTTGGCTTGGAGCATGGCACCAGTCCAGCAGTGTGGTTTGTATAGCAACTGACCAGGCAAGCTGGCTTGATTGAGTTTTCATTCAAGGAACCGCCAAGAGTGCAGGACATTCATACTGGAAATGAGACAGATGCAGAGAACCTTGAATTTGTGGTCATAATCAAGATCCATGGATTTTGTTCTCTACCAATACCTTATGAAAGACTATTATCCTGTCAGGATTGTAGAGGGAAGATTTAAACCCTCTTCTCCAGCCCTGATTTAGCTGACTCTCCAGTTTTGCTTTAGAAATGAAGCTAACATGTGGCAGCCAGTTGTGTCCTTTGATGGCTCTAAAAAGGGACTAGAGAAAGTCTCAATGTAAGTGGTAGATCTGTGATGAATGAGTAGGATGTTTGGTGGAATTTTTTAAAATTCAGTTTGTGTGTGGGCGCACACCTTCAAGTCAGTATTCACTGCTGGAAACTGCCTGAAGAAGTCTGCAGTTTCCTTGGCCAGATTTCAGAAGTAGTTTTGCCCTTGTCTCCTTCTTAGGACTGAGAGAAAGGGACTGGCCCCGGGTCATCCAGCTGGCTTCCTGCCTAAGGCAAAACACATGATCCCCTGGTTTCTACTTTGATGCTTTAACCACTAAAGGTAGACTTTGTTTAACATTGATGATTGGGACTGGTAACTTCATCACTAAGCCATATGCCTGTAAAGTGTGATGTCACGTGGCTATGCCAATTTACGGTGGTAGTTCTGGTGATTCCAGCTCAGACTGCCCAAGGAACTGCTGACACAGTTCTACAAAGGAATCATTGAGTCTGTAATCTGCATGTCAGTAACTTTCTGGTTTGACACTGCAACCAAACAAGATAAACATAGACTTCAAGGAATAATTAAAACTGCAGAAAAAATAATTGCTACAAAACTCCCCTCCCTTGAAGACTTGTACATTGAACGATTAAAAAAGAGAGCAGTGAAAATAATTATGGACCCTTCACACTCTGGACATAATCTGTTTCAACTTCTTCCCTCCAGACCCCGCTACAGGGAATTGCAAACCAAAACAACTAGACACAAGGATAGTTTCTTCCCTATGTCATCAACTTGCTAAACAGCTGACTTGCGCGACACTGTTAATGAGGAGGGTGTTTTGTGACATGATGAAATGTGTTTGGTGACATGGTGATTGTACTTTATAACATGACATGATAAATGGACTTATGATTGTGATTGTATTTATGATTACGATCGCAGTTTGTCAAATGCAGCTTATACGTACTTGACAAGAGGAATGTGCTTTAGGACTATGAATATATCTTATACTTGTATATACAAATGATTATGCTTAAATATACAAATGATTGTGAATGTATCTTTGATTGTAATCACAGTTTGTTTATAGTATGAATGCAGGTATAGAGCATGCACACCGGAGACAAATTCCTTGTGTGTCCTGACACACTTGGCAAAATAGATTCTGATTCTGATGTATGTTCCGACATTGAAGATGCTGGATATGATGAGAAATAAAGCTACGTGGATTTATTGTCATCTAAATTTGGTAGTGTGTTTATAGCAGCGATAATTCGGTGTTTGATTACTTCCATGGCATGCTTGCTTTCCAAAGCAGTGGTAGGTATGCTAGTAACAAACAATGAGACTGACACAGTGTTTTCTTCATCTGTTTAAGGTGCAGCTGCTTTCAAATAGCCTTGGATGGGAGTTGCTGAGTTAGAGCCATTTCCGTCAGAGGAAAATTAGGACGGATGTTTGATTTGAAGTCATGGTAACGATAATGGTGTTGGTGAAGCCGAGATTGGCACGTAGCAATTAGAGACGTTGAACAAGAGAAAGCAAAAGCTCTATCTTCACAATGTGCCAATCCAATCCAAGGTTGCAATGCTGAGCAAAAAGAACCAGGTTGAAAGTGCAACAGGCCTGGCGGATCGTAATTTCTAGGCCTAATCAAAACTGCTTGGATGAGATTTCTTCATCTCCACTCGCGTTTCACTGATTGTTGCTTCTCCCTTCTCTTTTTTCCCCCCCTCTGCCCTTCTTCCTCTAAAAGACAACAGCAGAGAAGATCAGAGAAAGAGGTCACAGTGGAGGTCATTGAAACATCTCATCTCAAGACTTCATTTTATTTAAAGGTGCCACTGATGGCTGGAGACCATCCTTCAGTCGTACCTTTGGAGAATCAGAAGGAAAAAGTCAGTTGCAAAGATACCTTGCCCGTAGTCCCTTTGGGTCTTTAGCTTGTTCCTGCAGCTGGATCCTGAATCATCCTGGGGTGCCCAGCTTTGTGGGTGTGGAATGTTCCCTTCCTTCTCGTTTTGCAACAGGCGAGCCAGGAAGGGGGGAAGGCATGGCTTGTTGGCTGGCCATGGGTCTCTGCGTTCTGGACAGTAGCACCATTGAAGCCCGAATGGAACAATGCGTGGGTGGGAAGGGACATAAATTGAGATGCACATACAGAGCTCTTTGGTGCTTCTAGGCTAGAAAAGAGTTGGCAGATTCTTACCCAAATGCAATCAGGGTGGCATTCCCCCCCCCCCTGTTTTGACAGAAGACTCCAGAGAGATAAAGCTGAGGGTGGTAGGGAAAGAACTACAGCCTTCAAGATGCAGTTCTTTCTGAAACAGAAGGGGTGAAACAAACTGGACACCAGGACTGCTTCTCTTTGTTTCCATGCTAAGAAAGGGGCTCCCACTGATTGCGGCCCGTTAGCCAAGCTCTGAGCAATGCCGAGGCAAGTGGAACTGCTGATGCTGCGCCCCATGACTTACACATAATTCTCCTGTTAGCACATCTTAAAATAGCATCTTATTTTTTCGCTGTGCTTCTCAACAGATTGACTCTGTTGATTCACATTCGGTGGACTTCGACAAGAGACACTTAACGTCCTCTTTCCAGTTAGCAGGAAGTGGGGTACCCAGATTTTCAGTCGTGCCCTCGGGCACAGATTCACACCCACCCACCGCGAGCATGAAATATTGGTAGATGCCCATTCATATGAGGTCTGGCCCTCCTTTTTTTTTTCCCTTCCCATGCCAGGGCGATAATGAAAAAGCAGCCTTGCTTGTGTTAAAATGCTCTTCTGTAAAGGGCGTGACTGCCAGCAACTGTACATACTGTACTCAGAAGAAACCCGATCCTAGCAAGATCACGCATGGTGGAATAATTCTATTCCCATTCAGAGCATCAGATCATTCGTTTGTTCCCCACCCAAGAAGTGGTTGCCCTGAGCTGGAACAGATCATCTCCATGACTGAGGGAAAGGCCCCACCAGTAATGCAAAAGAAAGAGGTTTTTTTAAAAGCAGAGAATTGGTACCTTGCCTTCTTCAGACAATGGAATGACAGAATGGCAGAATAACAAAGTTCGAAGGGACCTTGGAGGTCTTCCAGACACCCCCCCTCCCCCGCTCAAGCAGGAAACCTTATACCGTTTCAGACAAATGGTTGACTAGTCTCTCCTTAAAAACCTCCAGTGTTGGAACACTCACAAGCTGTTCTACTGATTTTGTCGGGAAATTTCTTCTTAATTAGAAATTTCTCCTGGAATAACTAAGCAAGGTTAAAAAAAAAATGTGATTCCAAATTCAGATCCTCGATATAGGAAGGTTCCTTCTTCATGCTTAAAACACCTTATTTGATTTGGCAGCTTCCACACCAAGATTCCTCTGAAGTTATTGGGAGAACTTATGTGGTTATGTGATCGCCTTCAAATACTTTGGCTGATGCACAAACTTGGAGGACCAGGAACCAAAACCACTGCCCTGCCCCAACCTGCCGCAGCTCCCGGAATAAGAGAAATCTCTGTGTGCAAATGGAAAATAAAATAAATTGCTTATTTTCTACCTTATCTTTAAATCAGTGTCCTTGTCTCCCATTGTGTATTCTTGGTTGAAGGCCGAAGATCCTAACAGATCATCAAGGAGCTGCTGAAGAGGCTTCCAGCCATGCTTTTCTCCATGTTTTGTGACATGGTTTGCCACAAATGTTTTGATATGTGACATGATGAAATGTTTTGTGAGATGATGATTATACTTCATAACATAATGACATGAGGAATATATTTTATGATTATAAATGCATCTAATACATACATGACATGATGAATGTACTTTATGATAATGAATGTATCGTAGGATTGTAATAATCGTTTGTCAATTATAGTCTTATGATTGTAACCACAATTTGTCAATTGTAGCCTGTATGTAAGTATTGAGCATTTACACCAGAGAAAAATTCCTTGTGTGTCCAGACACACTTGGCCAATAAATACATTCTATTCTATAGTGATGTGAAGCTTCTTCACAAGAACAGCATCACATAATAAAAGCACCATGTTCTAACTCAAGTGAAGCCTGAAGTGGGCTTTAGTCTCTGCCCCGTGCATGAGAGAGAAAATGATTTTGTTACATAGTTCTTCATCTTAAAGAACTTTGGAGTCTTAACTGCAAAAATAACAGACGTTATTGCAAACAAACAGAAACTCTAGAGCTATTTCACCTAAACTACATTTTTGTCTCTTTGCATTCATCAATAACAGTGTGTCATTGTTTGATCTGTGAAGTGCTTTCTTTGCTGAAAGAAAAAACGGACTGTGTGAGCCCAGCTCTATTCCTTCTGAGTTTAATGCCCTAAGATCTTTCCAAGAAAGGGCCATCTGTCTTTTGATCTTTTTACTGTCCTTTAAAATAAAACCAGAAATTTTCTTTATTTTTAAGTTACGATGATAGTCTGAAAAAAATTAGTCAGCTAATTAATCCCGTTTACAAGCTTTGTCAGATTCTTCAGCTGCCACTCACTTCCAGCCCTAAGGCTTCTAGTTTAGTGCCTATTCTCATGTTCATGTGACTCAGTCTCCATGGCTACAGGTTGCATCTGCTGACACCCATACACTATTTACTGCTTAATTAAGAATTTCATGCTTAGCCCTTATCTGCAGCAGAGAACAAGAACATGCTGTTAAGAAATTCCAAATATAGGCCGCTGCATAAGGGAAGCCTTTATTGTAGGTCTGACTCTGTGGAGCCTCTTTAACTACCCTCTTGGCAACTGAGCTGCCACCTTTCAATCAAAAATCATTAAATGGGGCAGAGATAATGAGCATGTCTCATATCAAAAGAAGGATGTTTGCATGGATTGAAGAGGAAAAGCTGTAAAAGCCTACCAACCCTCACCACTTCAAAGGAGGAGAGCTTGCTCCGTCAGCAGGGCCCAGAAAGCATCATTTGTTTCTGTTTGACTTATATAAAAGGTCTGGCATGTTAGAGTCCCGTCTTACAGCCGTGGGTCTCCCCCCACCCTCCTGCCCCTTGGTGCTCGTGTGTCAGCAGTTAGGCAGCTGGGCCCTAACCGTATCCGCCAGAGTATCTAATCACTTGACTCTGTCTCAACAATGGACACTTGTAGGGGGTGGTCAGGAGGAGGTCTGTGGAACAATAGGAACACAATTATTGCAGCTGCTAGGGAGGGCGATAATTCTTCTTAGGGAAACCAAAGGGACCTTGTCGAGGTGGTAGAGAGGAGAAACCTGAGTCTATTCTTAATAACCAGACTTTTGGAAGTACTTCGCTTTGCCAGTGGGGCTCCGGCAGCTGCTCTTGTCCTAACCTTCCCTAATAATTGTACATTCTGTCCAAGGTCAATTTACTTATGACCTCCTTCTTTTGTGCCAGTTAAAAGCCTTTTAGGGTGAATTGTTGAAAAGTGGCAGGAGTGCATTAAGCCCTAAATTTAATGTCAATAAATACAGATCAGATGCCAGATCATTCACAGGCAGGCTCTGAAATTCACACAGCGTTTGCTTCAAACCAAATCTCACAGTTAAAAAAAGTCATTGTTATTCTGAAAGCTGAGCATCTGAAGGAAGACATCATGAAGACACAGCAGGAACTGTTCCTCGTTAACTTAGAGGCTTTATAGTTTTCCATCCTTAGTTGTTCTAGGAAGTACCACACATATTCTCAGGTCTGAAGAGCATGTTTACAGGACAAAAGCAGTACCAAAATTGATATGCAGAATAATGTGGCCAATCTCATTCATTGTGCACTGAAGCGATTTTGTGAATTTGCCTTGGTCATTCAGAAAACATTCTGCCAAGTTATGGATAAATAAGGAAAAATATAATAAGAAACTCTTATCCAGTAACAGTTAACATAAGCATATGAAAAAGGATATACAACATAGTTATTTATTGACATACACAATTTCAAAGGGATTCTACAAAACTGTCCATAGAATTGATTGCTTGCACCCCATAGACTGGCAGATGATATATGTGCCAGGGTCAAAAGAGCTGACCTGTCAAACAAAGACAACGAAGGGCAATGAAAATGATCAGAAAACTTGAAATTAAGCTTTATAAGAAGAACTTGGAGTAATATGATACATTTGGGCTTGAGAAAAATAAACTAAGAGGAACTGTGACCACACCGTTCAAGCATCTAAAAGGTGCTACAAGAAGTACAAGCAGCCTATTGTCCTAGATTCCAGATCATAAAACCATGTTTTTAATTTGCAGATATGTTTGAAAATCCAGAAATAAAAACATTTTTTTAGATTTATATCCTATTTTTCCTATATTTGCTCAAGGCAGTATGTGCAACAAACCCTCCTCTTTTGCTTTTCCTCCCCCCTTCCTGGGGAGGCAGGCTAGGCTAGAGAGAGTGAACAGCCTGAAGTGACACTTGAAAACCTTGGATCTTGAAGTCTGACTTAAAACTGGATCTAGGCTCCCTGGTTCTAATCCAATAATACCTTCACTGCTATATCACACTGGCTATACGTATTCTTCAATGCTTCCTAATAGCAAGAGCAGTTCAAGTAATTGCAAAAGCTGTGCAAATCACTTGGAGGGGGTGCCCCTTCAGATATCCTAGTTGAAAGTGTTTCTCCACTTACAAGGTCAGAAGATCAGAAAAGACTTTGAAGGTGCCACTTGGACATTCCATTTAGCATCATACTTTAATTTTCAGACTCAATAGAGATAAACTTTTTTTATTAACAGGAAGTTATATTTCAGATTATTACTGAAATTGTGCAATTAAGAAAGAACTTTGTGAAAACTTCAAGTTTTGCAAAAGTAAAATACAAAGACAAACTTAGGTAATTAAAGGAGTGGGAAATCCAAAATGGCAAAAACATAAAATGCTCATTGGTTTAAGAATATGGATTATCTGAATGGGGGGGGGAGGCAGTAACAGAGGTAAATGGAATATCTTGAAAAAGAGCACATCTGTTTACCTAAAACTTAAATCTTGCTTTGTGTATTTTATATAGTGTTCTTCAACTACATTTTCAATCACATTAACAATAACACATGATAAAAAGAACTTTAATAATGGAGGAACAATTTTGCCTGGTTTCACAAGAAGAGCATTGTTAGTGTGAGATGCCTGGGAAAATTTAACCCACCCTTTCCCAGGGATTACCTATAACAAACAGCTCTTTCTTAGCACTTTTTCTCCTTAGCTGAGCATATGATTTTCAGCTTTTTGTATAAGGTGTATTTAAACTATGTGGATTCATACAATACACATTATATTATGAGTATTTCAAAACATCAGATTCCTTCACAATTGATAAAACGTTGCTTTATAGGGATAAAACAATTTCCAGCCTTTATACATCATTCTTTTGTCTTACCAACTTTCTAAATTTAGTTACAGGGAGAGGCCTAATCCAAGTGACATTTAAAGTTGAAGACATACTTCCTTTACCAGAGCCAGGTATGTAAATTCAGTTTTAAAATGTAGTCTTGTTTTAGCACTATTCACTCTAACACATAGGATGCATTTCTGGGTACTTAAATAAACTTTTCTGTGTTTCTGGTCAGTGTTTTTTCTCTGTGCAGAAAATTTATATAAGAGTCATGTCTAGTGTCTGCTATCGATACATGTGATTGCATTGCATCTGTCCGATACGTATTGCTGAAAATAACTTTTATTTAATCAGTTCTCTGGTAAATGAAAGAACTACTTCTGGACACCCTCCATTTGCTTTCCCTTCCCAGCAACTGGATAGTGTTTGTCTTTCTTTCTTTCTGTGTCTAATTTAAACATCCAACTGCCATTAGACATCTAGGTGGTGAATAGAAAGCCAAGTAGATTATGGCAAATAGATAGATAGGTAGGTAGGTAGGTAGATAGATAGATAGATAGATAGATAGATAGATAGATAGATAGATAGATAGA
>JANHFO010007538.1:112831-123767 GCA_032468095.1 Pareas carinatus
ATACATGCACACATGCAAATGACTTCAAATTATTGTTGGGCTGCAAAACTTGGAGGGACGAAGGGAGGGAGGAAGGGAGGGAGGGAAGGAAGGAAACAAAACATTAGGCAAGGTAAAAGAAGAAGTTGTGAATCTTGTTTCAAAAGCTGATGCAGGCCATTTATTGATTCATGAATGGATGTCACTATTAAAAGCAATGAGACCACAATAAGTAAAAAACACTCTCAGCAATAAATTATTCAATGTAAACAAAACAATATGGTTTGTATACCAATAAGAACAATAGGGGGAACTGTGGGGTCTCAAAATCAATAAACAATGTCAGGCATAAGTAAAGCGATATTTAGGATGCACAATGCAATAAGCTAGGAGCCATTACAATAACAGATGAATTGCACCTAGCAACTATCCAAGAATTAGCAACAAGCTGCTTGTTCAAAGTCCCAGAGAGAGAAGCAGATTATAAACACTACACCTGATCAAAGACAAGGCTATTTTTACCTTAAATTGATATTGTTTGTTACTAATAGAGTAAGCAGGAAGATGACGTATGTAACCAGCTTGATAAAAGTGCTTGTTTGCACATCATTTTTATCTTTCTCCTAAGAGAACACCCTGTAGCTGCAAAAAATAAAAGCTTCAAAGCACTCTTCAGCTATTGGTAGAGTTACATTGAGATAAAGAGAGACCATTTCTCCTATTGCATCTTACATTTAAAGTTTATTTATTTAGGAAATAATATCAAAAATAAGGGAAAAGTTGTGTATATGTATCATTCACCAAGATACATATACAATGTGTATAGTTATTTTCCTCTTAAAAGCTGGTTTAGAGTTTAATATTTTCAAGAGATGCCATTCTTTTGGTTTTTCATAGAAAGCAGTTTTCTGTGATAATGTAAGAATCCTTTGTGTTTGTGGATGTGTGTGTTTGTGTGTGTGTGTGTGTGTGGTGTCACCCAAGCTAATGAATTCCAGTCAGGCTAATGTCTTCCTTTCTTTCTGCCATCAAGCAAACATAGTCTTACTTAGGCAAATGTGATCACTAGCCAACTTGACCTTGAAAAACTAAACTTAGTTGAACTGTGCTGATACTTGGATGAAAAATCAGGGAAACCCAGGGTTGTTTGGTGTGTGTGTGTGTGTCAGAAGGCAGTGACAAATATATCGATAAGAAAATTAAACAGATGTGTCCATGAATTCACACTGAGTCAAGTTCAACTCTACAGTAACTTACTCTTCATGTGTGAATTTTTGCAGAAAGTGGGTTATGGGCTGGTTTGGTTGTTGTCTTTAAATTACATGTTTCATTGTATTTTTAATTAAATTTCTTCCATTGGAGCCATTTCTTGGCTCCAAAATGGGATGGATATGGTAGAGGTACAATGAATCAATAGAAGAAGAGAAAGGGTGGTATTGCAATGGTTCCCAAAGTTTTATCTTCATCTGAGAGGTTGGAAGAGCTCCTGAGCAAGCAGAGGAAGAAACATAGGGCCAGCTACTCTTTTCACTCATAGCTCCTGATTATTCAGAGTGGTGTTTGGGAGAGAAGCCATTGAGCAATAGACTCTTAAGAAATGGAATGACATTTGTGGGAAATGTTGAGTCTGCAGAACTGCAGATACTACCTCTTCCAATGCTCTTCATTCCCCAAAGTTTTTTTCATGCAAGGGCACGGCCGACTATTCAGAGGAACAATTTCAACATGCAACATGAGGTTTGGTCAAGCTAAGGGGTTCTCCCCAGTCTTGGATGGCAATAATGACAATGTGATAGAAGAGAATGACAATAATAATAATTATTTTCAATTCATCTGGAGCACCATTTGAACACCATCAGCATTGACAAAATCACCACCAGTCAATTGCAAAAGGCAGCTGTACTTGGGCCAGCTTACATCCTACAACCATATCTTTAACACCACGAAACATTTGTCTGTTCCAGGTCCTTGGGAAGGACTCCATAGATGGTCAAAAATGTCAAATACAGTGTAAACATCTGGCTGACTATGAGACCCATAATAATAATAATTTGTTACGGCTAATCCTCTTACAGCCCCTGCTGGCCAAACTCTGGCATTGAACTCAAAGTTCCGCTTGACTGTTCGGGAGGAAATACAGTGCCAGGCAAAATTTTACTTTGTATACCTTTCCTTTTTTTTAACTTTTTGATTTGTTTATTGCAATAAGGGGAACTTTCTCTCCAAAGTTCACCATTCCAAATCACATCTTTTTAAAAATTCTTTTTATTAATTTTCAGTCATCTATACAATTTTCAAAATGGAAAAAAAACAAGAAAGATTAGTGGTACACACATTACATTTAAATAACTATTTCTTGTACTTTATATATACAGTATGTTTTCTCTAGTCATAAATATATTCAACTTTATCACTGATTTCCGTTTGTTTACTGAAGTTTCAAGTTACTTCACAGTACTTTAAGGTTAAGAACCTCCAAATCTGGGGTATCGTTAAGTATTTGCAAGTTGATCGTGTACTGTTTCGGTAGCCTTACGAGACCGCAGTGTTACTTTCAGATCAGATATTTTATATATCATTTTAACTGTTATCTAAATACATTTCAAGTACATAACACTGTAAGTATATCAAACCCTTTTGACCCTTTGTGGTTTGGTCTTGATCTATTCACATCTTCTCTACCCTACTAGTCCTTGCTCTATCTTCCATTTAACAACAATTGTTTCTTTCGCTCTCAACTATATCATCTTTTTCTTTTCACATGTCTTATAACTTTCCTGTAGTTGCTTGTAATTTAATATCTATGTATTCCTTTTCTCTCTTTTCTCTTTGTTGTTCTTAAATTTGGATGTGTAAATGCCTCTATGATTGATATCCAGTTAGGAATTTTATGATAAATATTCTTTTTGCCTATGTCCCAGGTATGTATTAGAGTTTTCCTTGTATAGTGTTCATTGAAGTATGAATGGTTTTTGTATTTGTCATAACCCAGGTATGCATGCCAGCCGAATTGAAGATCGTGGCCCTCTATTATTAGTAATCTTTTGTTATTCAATGTAACCCACTCTTTTATCCATGTTAGTGTTGCCGCTTGCTGGTATATTGCCCAATTCGGTAGCCAGAATATCCCATTTTCTCTCTTATCTTGTAGGCTAGATATTTTAATTTTGTGCCTTTTCCCTTCCCATATGTATTTGAGTACACATCGGTTTAGATCGTCAAAGAAGGACTTGTTTAATTTAGTTGGGATTGCCTAAAATAGAAACATCAGTTTTGGTAAGATGTTCATTTTGATTGTGGCTATTCTGCCCATTAGAGATAGTTTTAGGTTTCCCCATTTTTCTAAATCTGTCTTAATCTGGCCTATGAGCTTGTCATAATTGTTTTTTTAAGGGATGTTGGTTGTGCTGTCAGGTATATTCCTAAATATTTTACTTTATCTACTAATTGGAACCCTGTATTTGCCTGTAATTCTTTTTGTTCTTTTGATGTCATGTTTTTAGTAATTACTTTAGTTTTTTGTTTATTAATTTTTAATCTAGCTACTTTCCCAAATTCTTCTATGACCTTAATTAGTTTGGGGATGGTTTCTATCGGGTCTTCAGTAATGAAGGTAAGGTCATCTGCAAAGGCTTGAAGTTTGCATTCCTCACCTTTTAGTTTAAACCCTAATATTTCATTGTCTCTCCTTACCTTATTGTTTAAGCTCTTCAGAGTTAGTATATAGAGAAGGGGTGATAATGGGCATCCCTGTCTCGTTCCTTTGTTTATTTTTATCTTTTCTGTGTATTCACCATTAATAATAATTTTTGACTCTTGGTCCTTATAAATTGCTCTAATAACATTCAAAAAATTATCGCCTATATCTATGTATTGCAATTGTAACGTTATAAATTGCCAGTCCACATTATCAAAGGCTTCTGAGCATCAAGAAATAGGATTGCCAAATTTTTACTCAGATGTTGTCTATAGTATTCTATGACATTTATTATTGTTCATAAGTTGTTTTTGATTTGTCTTCCTGATAGGAATCCATTCTGGTCTTGGTGGATGTAAGTCCTCAGCCAAAGTTTGATTCTGTCAGCTATGGTCGCAAATATTTCATAGTCTGTATTGAGAAGTGATATTGGTTGATAGTTTTTTATCTGGTGTGGGTCATTTCCATCTTTGTGTATAAGTGTAATATTTACTTGTAGCCAGGATCTGGGAATCTTTTGTTCAGAGAGTACATTATTGCAGATTTGTTTAAAAAGTTGAGCTAGGCATGTTTGAAAAGTTTTATAGAATTCGGCTGGGAGGCCGTCAGGTCCTGGTGCTTTTCTAGTTTCTGTTGATTGCTAAAGTTATTTCATGTGGAGTAATTTCCTGATTGAGAATAGCCTTAAAGTTTTCTTTGATTTTTGTAGGTTTATTTTTTGAAAGATATTCCAGTATGTTCTCTTTTAATATTTCTTCCTTTGCATACAAATTGGATGGATGCATTTCCATCCCAAAAGTTTCAAGTGGTTGAGTACTTGGTGATGTTTTTGTCTTGGAGGATGCAAGTGGGCCTTACTATTTTGAAACAACAAGACTCAACACGGACAGAAAAATTGAATTGATAACAATCTTCACTCCAGGATGACTATTGATAATGTAGATTACACAGTCGACATCAGCCTCCACAATATTTTCCATTTGTGTGAGCACAAGATTAGGAGCCAAGCTGCCATCAAGGAATTTACAATCTAAAAATCAATCCTAAGAACAGAAGGCCCGAACAGTAGAAAGGATAAGAGGAGCAAAAAGATTAATGTGACTAGAGTTACCCATGTTGACAGACTCAAGACTTGGTGAGGATCTTCAAGGATTTATTAAGGCTAGGCTGCTCTTGTTGTACCAGAGGACCCCCCCCCTGAACGTTCTTATTCAAGGAGATTGTATACAACAAGAAGCAAAGAGAGCAGCCACTCAGTCATTCTGGTTTGTAAGGTGAAGCTTTTCTCTCCCAATTCTTCTAAGAATGTGGAATGAGGCGGAACAAATTAAGATCCCATTGCCCCTTCACAAAGGAGCTGTCATAAAGTATGCTCAGCAACAAGATGGGGAGGAGGGGGATATTAAAGTTGGAACAAAAGTTGGAACAAAAGACAAAATGGCATTTGGCTGAAATGGTTCAAGGAGTGACATAGGAAGGACGAGGGAAAGCCCTTCCCCGTTGGAGCCAGACACACTCAGCCTTTCAGATCCTGATAGAAATCAACGGGATGGAGGTTACATTAATCCCTGTTTATTTCAAACAACTCCTTGAAGCATGAGAAATCTCTTCAAACTGCATTGCAGGTGCTCGAATGGAGCAAATCTGAATTGCATTATTCTTCATGTTTTAAAGCAAGAGTGGATAATCTGTAGTTCTCTAGATATTGAACTTTACAGGAAGAGTCAAAAAAGCTAACAATTGAAAATGATTTTAGTTCGCCAATGTTTGAAGAGCCATAGGCTCTCCACCTTATTTTTAAACTTTTCTACTTACTGATCGCTACTTACTAATCAATTAATTATTAGTCCATTTGTTCTAGGAGCTTAAGAAGCATTTTGGATACTTCACAATTGATCTCCCATCCAATCTGGCAGGCTCAATTTGCTTTTGCCTGAAAACCAGACTAAATGTCTTTTAAGGCTGGGCTACATTCACTTACTTCCTTAATTGCTGAAGGTAACATTCCAGAATGAGCCATATTCATGTGAAATCTAATGTAAATATCTGAGACAGATTGTCTGAGTCTTCAGAACCATTCTGGAACTGGCTGACAATAATTCAAATATAGTAATTGAGTAGCAGGTAAATAAAACTGTTCAGCTTAGGTAAATTTACTCTGCATTTCATAGATGAGAAAAGTGCTTAGGGAAGATTTTCTAGCACCGTACCTCCCCCATCACCAACAAAAAAGAGGATCATTCCAGATTTCTCACTGCCTTTTAAAAACAATTTGGTGCCTTCGAGTCAGTCTTGACTTCTGGTTACAGTCTGGACAAGTCTCTGAAGTTTTCTTGGCAAGATTTTTGAAGTAATTTGCCATTGTCTGCTTCTTAGGGCTAAGAGAGATATTGATCCAAGGTCACAGTTCGCTTTATGCCTTAAGGTAGGACTAGAACTCATAATCTCCTAGTTTCTATGCCCAACTGTTTCAATTAACTCTAGAGGTCTCCATGGGACTGTCTGTGGAACACATTTAAATCTGCACACTGTATAAAAATGCTGGTTGTTTGTGTACTAAATCTGCATACTCAGAATCTATTTGAGTACTTTATCTTACATCAGATGTAATTTGGGCTTTAGTTTCATCCCCTACCTCCTATTCTATCACAGGGAAATATAGGTTTCTAAGCTTCCTGGTGGAGACCGATGCATCTCTGAAGAGCAAGAAGGATGTTGAGGTGGAGAATTGTGAAGGGGCAGTGATTCCGAACTGGTGGAATTTCTCTGGATAAGGAGAAGATGAAGAGATCAACCATGTGTGCTTTGGAAGATAGCTCCTCACGAGGAAGGCTGCAGAGGTACTGCAGGCATCTCGAGAGTAAGCACCAGAAGCCAAGGAAGAAATAGGTGTTTGTAGCCTCAGCGGAGCTTGTAATGGATACTGGGTCTGACCTAACTTCACTTCCTAGAATACATCTGCATTATTTAAAAGCTATGGAGATCTTTGAAGCAGCAGCAAAACGAGACACCCGTTTTGAGTGTTCCTATGACCCTGGGGAAACAAAATAAAATAAGTACAAGGGTTTAAAAATAATCTATGGCAAAAGGTTTGGACTACGAAAATTAAAAAATGGATAAAGGATTTGACTGAAGTCAAATGTTGGACTTATTGTAAAGCATTTTCAAATTAAATTTTAAAAAAAACCAGACTCATGGGCAAGAGGACTGCTTGGATTCTTCAAGATGAAATGATGGGTCTTTTTTTATAAACAAAACGCGGATTGCCATTACAGTGCATACACTATAGAACATGTTGAATGGGACTAATGAGTTAAGACCATAGAGAAAAGGGGGGACAGGGAGAAGGGCTCCGTTTTTGGCTGTCGATTTCCCTTATTGACAAATTTTAGAAAAGAGAAAGTTGGCTATTATCACAGAAGCAATGAAAGAAGGAAGAAGAGGATCGCTGGCACAGCAAACACCAGAAAAAAGCATTACACCAGAGGTGTTGCCAAAGATGTTTGAGGAATGGGGGAAGAATAAAGTCAGTGACATCTTTACTGACTGAAAGATTTGCAATCGGAGTTTTGCTGAAAACAGTTAAAAACTACATGATGTCTGATGGATGGTTTTTGTTTTTGTTAATTAAAATGGTTAAATATGAAAACTGGTGAAATATGTGTGAAATTTTTAAAGAGGGTGGAAGGAAATAAGCTTGCTTGTAGCTGCTGTGAAGGAGATCAGAAGCTTTTTTTCTAGTATTTTCCTTTTTTCATTCTTGTACTTTTTCTTTCATCTTTTTTTCCTTAACTTTCTGTTATATATTTTCCAGGTAATTTTATCTTACATGAAATAAAATTACATTTTATTTATGTAATTTTTTTTCCAAGCACACACACACACACTCATGGAAATGTGTTTCTAAATCATAGTCCTTCAGGAATAGCCAAATACTTGTATATTCTTTACATGTTTGAAAAGCATTTTATGAATACCTTTTAAACATTTTAACAGACAACAATTTTTGATTGAGTATGCCTTGCTCTATCAATAGTTCACAAATTTACATTTAAAAGCTTGATTAGAATCATTTCATTTTAATGACATAAAATTGAACAATGACTTAACGCATATTCAGAGATCATACTTGCCAGTGATATTAACAAGATAAATTCTCTTCTCATTTGAGTTTAGACTATGTTAACATATCCATGTTCATGTGAGAGCATCAGTACTGAGGTAGTTTGATGTGGTTATCATGTGATTTTGCTGTTTTTTTTATAAAATTCACCGATTTCCTGTTGGTCTCCCCTCCAAATCTTGCTGCTTAGATTTCCAAAATCGGATGTCGTCAGCTAAGTGCTGCCACCTAGCAGGCCACCTGTGATATTAATGACAGCCATAACACTATATATCTGTTTCATAGATAAGGCCTACAAAATCCACTGGGAAGAACCTGGGAACAATATAGGCACGCAACTGGAACATTCCTGGATGAG
Organism: Pareas carinatus; assembly: GCA_032468095.1. Classification (NCBI taxonomy): domain Eukaryota; kingdom Metazoa; phylum Chordata; class Lepidosauria; order Squamata; family Pareidae; genus Pareas; species Pareas carinatus. The sequence continues at coordinate 120,989 of JANHFO010007538.1, forward strand.
GGTGTGTGAGGAAACTGCTGGAGAGAATTGAAGAGGAAAATTGGTGGGATGTGAAGGGATGGGACCAAAACTAACAGCAGGAAAGAGAGTAATCTGTTACCTCCCAGCTGCCGGATACAGATAGTCCTCAACTTACAACAATACATTTAGTGACTGTTCAAAGTTATAAAAGCACTGAAAAAAAATGACTTATGACCCTTTCTCACACTTACGACCATTGCAGAATCCTCATGGTCACGTGATCAAAATTCAGATGTTTGGAATTGACTCGTGACAGTTGCAGTGATCATGTGATCCTCTTTTGCAACCTTCTGACCAGCAAAGTCTGGCAATGGGGAAGCCAAATTCACTTAACAACTGTGTTACTAATTTAACAATGGCAATGATTCATTTAACAATTGTGGCAAGAAAAGGTTGTAAAATTCACTTAACAAATGTCAAATTTAAGAAACTTTAAAATTTACAAGTCTAAACCCCAAGAAATATAATTAATAAAATCTAAATCCCAATGAGGGGGGAAAATGGGAAACTAGGACAGCCTGGCCTGAACAAATAAATAGGTTTTGAGGGCACGGCGAAATGCTCGGAGGTCAGGAGTCGTACATATCTCCGGGGGGAGATTGTTCCACATGGTAGGGGCAGCCACAGAGAAGGCTCTCCCTCTGGGTGTCGCCAGCTGACATTGTTTGGCCGACGGCACCCGGATGAGGCCCTCTCTGTGGGAGCGCACTAGGCGGCGGGAGGCAACGGGGGGTAATAGGCGCTCCTGTAAGTAGCTAGGTCCTAAGCCATGGAGCACTTTAAAGCAAGAAAACAATACCTTGAAGCACATCCGAGAGACTACTTGGACCCAGTGCAGCTCGCGCAGGAGAGGAGTAATATGGGAGCGACCTCTCGCCCCCATAATCCCGCGCACGGCCGCATTCTGGACCAGTTGAAGTCTCCGCGTGCGAACCAAGGGGAGCCCCATGTAGAGAGCGTTACAGTAGTCCAGGTGGGAAATGACGAGGGCTTTGAGTGACTGTGCGTAGGGAGTCCCGATCAAGAAAGGGACACAACTGGCGGACCAGGCGGACCTGATAAAAAGCCCCCCTGGCCACGGCCGTCATATGTTCTTCCAAAGACAGCCGTGTATCCAGGAGGTTGCCTAAGTTGCGAGCCCTTTCCGTGGGGGCCAGTGTATCGCCCCCAATAGCCAGTGATGGAACCAACTGGCTATATCAGGACGCCGGAAACCACAGCCACTCGGTCTTGGAAGGGTTTAGCCTGAGTCTGTTTCTCCCCATTCAGATCCACATGGCCTCAAGACACTGGGACATCACTTCTACGGCATTATTGGGGTGGCCTGAGGTGGAGACGTACAGCTGAGCATTGTCAGCATACTGATGGAACTCCACCCCAAAGCCATGGATGATCTCCCCCAGCAGCTTCATGTAGATGTTGATCAAGAGGGGCGAGAGGACGATCTCTGCCCCTCGTCAACACCGTCTGCACCCGATTGGAGAGGTAGGAGGAGAACAACTGTCTCCCACTCCCCGCCCCTCCAACCGGCGCAACAAGATACCATGTTCGATGGTATCAAAAGCCGCTGAGAGGTCTAACAGGACCAGGATAGAGGAACATCCCCTATCCCGAGCCCTACAGAGATCATCCACCAATGCGACCAATGCCATTTCTGTGCTGTGTCCAGGTATGAAACTGAACTGGCGTGGGTCCTAACAGACATTTTCTTCCAGATGCCGCGGGAGTTGATATGCCACCACACTCTCTACAACCTTCGCCAAGAAGCAAAGGTTGGAGACAGGATGATAATTCTCTTAAACAGCCGGGTCCAGGGAGGGCTTCTTGAAAGGGGTCTTACCACTGCCTCTTTCAAGGTGGCCAGCAAGAATCCCTCACCCAAAGAAGCATTAACAACTCCCTGGAGCCAGCCTCTTGTAACCTCCAGGGAAGCCAGTACCAACCAGGAGAGACACAGGTCCAATAAACATGTGGTCGCATTCAGCTGCCCCAGAAACATGTCCATGTCCTCGGGAGTCAGGGTCAAACTGCTCCCAGATAACATTCACAAGACCAGCCTCTGTCATCCCTCCCGAATCTGCCCAGTCGGAGTCCAAGTCTCTCCGGATTTGATCGATTTTGTTGTGCAGATAACATCCAAAATTCTCAACACGCTCCTACAAGGGATCCTCCCGCGCTCCCTGATGGTCACTCTAAACAGGGCTGCTGGGCGGTTATCTGCCGAAACGATCCGCGCGAAAAAATGCTTTGCCGCACTAATCGCCCCCAGGTAGGTCTTAATATGAGACCTAGCCAGGGTTCAGTCTGATTCGGAGAGGCTGGCCCTCCAAGTATTCTCTAGGCATCTTTTCCGGCGTTTTAATTCCCTAAGCTCCTCAGAGAACCAAGGAGCCAGGGAAATTCGTCAGAGGCCGCAAAGGCACAACCCGATCCAAAGCATCACCGACCGTCCTATCCCAGGCGGCCACCAACTCTTCGATCGCGCCGTGTGTCAAGGCTTCAGAAAGCGGCCCAAGGTCCCTCTGGAACCTCTCTAGGTCCATTAGGCACCTGGGGCGGAACCATTTAACTTGTTCCGCCTCCCTGCGGCTGGGTGTGGTAGTAAGGAAGTCAAGTCGAAGGAGGAAATAATCTGACCATGACAGGGATTCAATGACTAAGTCCCCTAGCTGCAGATCATTTAACCACTGACCAGAGACAAAAATCAAGTCCAGTGTGTGTGTCCCTGTGTGTGTGTGTGTGGGCCCCTAAATTAATT
>JANHFO010007538.1:123867-136597 GCA_032468095.1 Pareas carinatus
GCCATGGAGTGCTTTAAAGCAAGTAACCAATACCTTGAAGCGCACCCGGAAGACTACCGGGAGCCAGTGCAGCTCGCGCAGGAAAGGAGTAACATTGGAGCAACCCCTCGCCCCCATAATCCCTCGCGCGGCCGCATTCTGGACCAGTTGAAGTCTCCGGGTGCGAACCAAGGAGAGCCCCATGTAGAGAGCATTACAGTAGTCCAGGCGGGAAATGACAAGGACTTGAGTGACTGTGCGTAGGGAGTCCCGATCTAGAAAGGGACGCAACTGGCGGATCAGGCGGACCTGATAAAAACCTCCCCTGGCCACAGCCGTCATATGTTCTTTCAAAGACAGCTGTGTATCCAGGAGGACGCCTAAATTGCGAGCCCTTTCTGTGGGGGCTAGTGTATCGCCCCCAATAGCAAGTGATGAAATCAACTGGCTATATCGGGACGCCGGAAACCACAGCCACTCGGTCTTGGAAGGGTTCAGTCTGAGCCTGTTTCACCCCATTCAGATCCGCACGGCCTCAAGACACTGGGACATCACTTCCACGTCATCATTGGGGTGGCCTGGGGTGGCATGACAAGATGAATGCACTTTATGACTATGAATGTATCTTATGCTTGTATGTACATGACAAGATGAATGTACTTTATGATTATGAATGTTTCTTATGATTGTAATCGCAGTTTGTTTATTGTGTGAATGTAGGTATAGAGAATGTGCACTGGAGACAAATTCCTTGTGTGTCCAGACACACTTGGCCCGTTAATTCTGATTCTGATTCTGAAAGTTGTTGCAGCAAGACCCACTAATTTTTTAAGAAAATTTTTCAATGAATCATATGTAGCTACCAGGGTTTTATTTTTCCATTATACAATCCCCTGAATTGCTTTTGGAACACAGGTGGGTTCGTGAGATATGGAGGCTTGAATTTCTTGATCTCCATTTTCCTTCTGTGAATTGGAGCACAAGAGGCTTGCATCGCATTCTGTGTGAGTATTAATACATGAATCATCTGCAGAAAAATCCCTTAGAAGAAATAGCGAAGCAGTGAAATGCTGGGGCTCCATTCATTTTCATTTAATTGAAACTACTATCACTACCACTACATTTAATTGAAGGAGAACTGGGAACTGGCAACGAAATGGAGGCTAATTTCCTCCAGCCAAAAATTATTCCCATGGAGCAGTACCCACTTAGATCAAACCAGGTATTTCAGATAAAGCTAGATAATGTGCAGAACTATGAACCAAGCTAGTTTGAAATCACCTAAAATTGTGGACTACAAAATAGCTATGGCAGGGCAGCAGGACTCAGCCGCCTAGAGTTTTGTATTGGTTAGAAGTGTGTGAAGTTTTTATGTGCGTGCTTGTTTGAGAGGAGAGTGTGTGTATTTTGATTTGGTTTATATGTAACTGTTCATCTCTCGATAGCTGCCATATCAAGGTATGATAAGAGGCTGAAGGGATCATCAGAGAAGTAATGATGAATATCAAGGTGTGAGGCAGATTGCCCATTGTGCAGAAAGGGTTCATTTTTTCCAGCAAGGGCTGCATTTGATCCAGGCATTCCATATTCAGGGGCCAGATTCCAGAAGAACAGCATGGTCCAGACAGAAACTTAACTTCCCTGAACTAAATGTAAAATCAAAATTTAAAATTACCCTAAATCAATGCCACAAGGTTTTGGAGGGCTAGAGGTGGCCCCTGAGGAGGACACAGGCTATACTCCATAGACAGCTAATACATGCCAGCATCACCAGTGGCAAGCGGCTGGAGAAACCATAAGCCAAAACCTCGTGTCATCAGCTTCTCATCCACCTAATCTACCGTACACTGGTCTTTGGACAGGCAGTGGTCTCCAGGAGGCCTGAAGCCCCCTTCCCCGCTTAAAGGAATTTAGGGCTCCAAGAGTTGGCCCACAGACACAGAAAGATGCCCAAGAAGTTTATGGATTAATAAGGCAGAGGACGACAAACAGCGCAAGCGTATCTCACCTACCGGGATTTGATCAACAACTAAACAGCAATTTTTATCAACAAAAAAAATCACAGAGAGAGAGAGAGAGAGACCTGTACTGAATGAATCAAAGCATTAACCCAGCGCAGGACGCCTCGCATTAAAGGTAGTTCCGGAGGACCCCCTCCAGCCGGGGCCTCCGCTGCTTCCCGGTGGCTGCTATTTCTCTGGCTGGAAGTGCGCCGTCGGGGCTGAGCGCGCGGGCGGCGGCGGCGGCAACAGTTTTAATTCCACCCATCTGCTGCTGACTGTGTTTCTCTCTCCCCCCTCTCTTTTTTCTTTCTCCCTCCCTCCCCCTCTCTTTCTCTTTCTTTTTTCTGTTTCTCTCTCTCTCTCTCTCTTCTCTCTCCACCATCCCGGGATGAAAGGAGGCGCTGAGGACTTTGCAGGCCAAGCCCAAGCGGGGATGACGTCTGGCTAGCGGCAGCCAAAAGACTCCGGAGAGGAAGAACGAAACCGCCGCAAAGCCTCGCCGGCCAAGTGCGGCGAGCTGTGGGAGTCCCCCGGAGAGGGGCGATCCCCGCGGGATGGGGCTGCACGAGCAGAGGCGGCAGGCGAAGATCGCGGCGACGGGGTCAGCGTTCCGGCTCTTGCGCGCCTGTGCCCGGGACAGCTGCCTCCCAGTGCCTCCGCGCTGTCGGGATTCTGCTTCACCGGGTTCATGACCAAAGCGACTGGCGACATGTTCTTCGGAGCGAATGACTGGTCGCGGTCCCGTTTTGGGCTGGGCTGGGGTGGGGTGAGTGACGAACAAGAGGTAGCCTCCCCTCCTCCCGAATGAGCGGATTTCGGCCTCTCGGGATTCCAGGAACTTAAATCTGAAGCGGAGGGGAGCGGCGCGTCAAAAGCCTCCTTGCTTTTCTCTTTTTACAACCCCCCCCCACCCCCCGCCGGCCCGCCTGCCAAGCTGTGATGCGCCCCTTTTGCGCAAGGGCGCATTATTCGCGGGCGCGCACCGCGCCGGGTCTTCCTGACTGGATGGCTCACTCCATGGCGACCCTCCCCGCGGACTCTATAAGAAGCCGGCCCTGGCGAGGGGATCGCAGACATGCCGCAAGGAGCCCTCAGCTAGCAGGACGCGCGGCGCTTCTCCCCCTCTAGCGTCTCCATTGCTCTTCTGGGAGTCATCAGCAGGCGGGATTGCCAGAAAGTGAGGCCCGAGGGGACTTCTTCCTCCTGCAACTTCTCCCTTTTTCTCTTCCTTTTCCCCCTTTTTCCCCCCTCCCCCCAAAAAAACTTCAACTTGGGCTCACATCTTCTTGACGAGCGACGGCTGCTTTCCGGGCGCACGTTGCGCGCGCCTCGCCAGCGCAAGGCTTTGGAGACCGCATCGCCATCCCACCTCTCCACCCACCCGTCTATCATTCGCCGCTTCCAACCTTCCCCCCCCTCCCCTCCTGCGGTTCCGCCGAGCAGGCAGGCGAAGCGATGAGCCCCGTGGCATTAATGCTAGGCTTGAAGACCTTGTGGCTTTTGGCTTGTTCCTCTCTTTCCAACACTCTAGCGGTGAATAACAGCGGCCGATGGTGGTAAGTGCGCTTTAACGCGCGGCTGCGCCTTTGGCGGAGCCGGATCGCCTTGGTCAGTGATGGGACGGGGAGGGGGAATCGAACCTGCTGCAGCTTCGCGCCTTGTGACTTGGCCACTTTGCGCTGCTAGAAACTCGGCATCTGAAGCAGTGACGAATGGCCGAGTGGAGAAGCGGAGCGGGACCGGGCGCTGGTTCTCGTCTGGAAATCTGGATCCCACGTTAGTTTTCCACGGGATATTGCTTGGTGGAAGCTTAGAAGACTGTAGTTTGCAAGAGGCAAGGATGGGGTCCAAAGCCCCGGAAGGGGTCTTTGGCTGTGTCTGCACTATGCTACGTTTTTTGCCAAAGTGTTACTAATAATTATTACTAATTCTGCTTTTGCTTCTTAGAGGGCAGTGTTAATAGGGAAATTTTCCCCCTATAGCTAAAGTATGTTGCACTCTTGCTAAAATTATTTATAATGAGGCGTTCTTTACTATTGCACTATTTCTGTCACTGCTAATGTACTAATCCATGTGTTTCATGTCTGTATTCTTTCTTTCCATTTTTTTGCATGCCTTTTCTTGGACACCCAAGTCAAACAAAAATAGTTCTGCAGATCTTTCCTCCAATCATAGCTCAGAGATGAGAGATAGAACTCTCTTTTTCAATTTTGATTCCCGAAGGTCTTGCAGAAATCCCTGGATGAACCCCTGAGAAAGCAAAGGAATCCCATTTCAAATTTTAACCCGTCTCCTGATTTTTGGTCAACGGAATAATCAATAGAGGGAAAGCAATGATCATTTCAGCAAGCATCCTTGCCAAATGGAGGTTTTGCATCCATATTTAATGGCTGTGTGTCTTGTTGGTGTGAATACCCTCCAATATATATGTTTTTCCTGCCAGACATCAGTGATTTGGATCCGGCCACTCACCCAGCTGCCTAACTTACTCAGTCTCTTGCTCGAGCTTTAGCATTGTGGAGGTGGGACTGAAGCAGCAACATGGGATCTGGGAAGGGTAGCTCTGAGATCTCATGAAGTGGTGTTGGAGTCAAGGCAGGTGCATGGAATCTGAAATCCTCAGATGCACCTGCTCAGTACAGAAACATCAAAAAGAATAAGTTGAGTTATAGGTTGATCACTGTAAAAATGAAAAGGGAATTGTAGTTAAAGTGTCCCTTTCTCCAAATGTATGGAGAATTCCTACATTTCTTTAAGTTTTTTTAATCCTGTCTTTAGGAATTAATAAATAAATCAAGACTGCAAACATATCTAATACTCTTTCTTTTTTCTATTTTCTCCACAAAAACAACCCTGTATGGTGAACTGGGCGGAGAGAGTAGCTGGCCCAATATCATCTAGCTGGCTTTCATGACTAAGGCTGGACTAGAACTCACAGTCATCTGGTTTCTAGCCTGATGCCTTAATCATTGGACTAAGCTAGCAGTGTTGCATAGTGGGTTTTTTGGAATGAAGTGAAGGTGCTAGGTTGTGACTGAAAGAAAAAAATGAAAATTATTTATGATTATGAATGTGTCTTATGATTGTAATCGCAATTTGTCTATTGTATGTATGTAAGTATAGAGCATGTACACCAGAGACCTATTACTTGTGTGTTCAGACACACTTGGCCAATAAATTCTGGTTCTGAATGCCTGTTTTTCAGATGCTGCTAATAATCAGCATGGTTTGGGATGCATACCTACTAAATATCTGCTTACAATGGCAACATGGTGATACAGTAATGACTAAGTGGATTTGTGTTGCATGTGTGAAGGAGATACATTTCTTTTTTCCTGTTTTGAAAGAGAATATTCCAGATCCTCTATCAATAGTTTCAAATAACTGGCGTATTTTGGACTACCTACATAAGCCAACCTTAATTTTCTGCAAGGACCTGAAATACTCAATTGCCTCAAACTTTGCAGGACTCAGTCTCAGCCCTCTATGAATAAAATTAATTCTTTCGTTTGCATTGGAACTCGGCAACAAAGAAATGCAATGCTTTTAAAACTTAGAATGTAATCTATATCTTGCAGAGATTCCCAAACTTTGTGGTACAGGAACTTCCTATAGTGGTTTTGTACAGGCGAAGTAAGGGACAAAGTATATGCTTCCACTTGGCCAGAACTAACCTGATCAGGTTTAAAAGAAAATGATCACATACACACACACCCAGAAAGTTGGTTGTGATTCCCTGGAGGGAGAGTCCTGACCTGTAGTTTGGGAAAGCCCACTCTAACTCTCTGGAGGCCATACAATCCCTCCATCCCATCTTTTAAGAAGGAATTCTCCAATTTTCCAAACTGTTTTAGCTATTAAAATGTCTCAGATGACATATGTATGGTACCAAATTTCAGGGCTGTAGTGCTTTGGAAAATTAACCTAACCATTTCAGTACTTCAAGTGAAGTGAGTCAGTGAGTGAGTCAGTGAGGCCCAAGGGTCCTTAGCAATACTGGTTAAAAAAGAAGACGGATTTCCATGCTTCTTATTGCGAGAGGCTGTTTGTTCCAGCTCCCTGCCACCAAATTGGCAATGGACTGGAACTCCCGAAGCCCAATGTTCTGCCTGAGACGTGTTGTGTCTCCTTGGCTTTGACAGAGAGGCCTCTATCACAAAATCATGTGAATAGAATAGAATAGAATTTATTTATTGACCAAGTGTGTCTGGACACACAAGGAATTTTTCTCTGGTATAAATGCTCAATACTTACATACAGGCTACAATTGACAAACTGTGGTTATAATCATAAGGCTATAATTGACAAGCAGTGGCTACAATCCTATGATACATTCATTGTCATAAAGAACATTCATAATGTGTACATATTAAGTTAAGTTCGTCTTAAGTTTCATATTAGTTGCCTTTATAATCATAAAGTATATTCTTCATGTTATGTTGAAAGAAGGAGTTACGAGAGATGCAAATCTAGCTGTTCTATGGAGATCCTCAGTCATCCAGGTCATGGTTGTCCCAAAGGTGCTTTTTCAAAAGCGAACTGGACTTTCCTGGTTTTTTTCTTGAAGACGTTTCACTTCAGTTCAGAACCGACGAAGCTACTTGGATGGGAAGCGAAATGTCTTCAAGGTAAAACAAGAAAGTTCAGTTGCCTTTTGAAAAAGCATCTTTGGGTCCAGCTGTTCTGGTTGCTTAGAAATACTTGTACTGTATGCCTTGGAAGTGTTTGTTTTGGCCCTCTTTCACATTTAGAATTAGCTTTCAGGGAGAGTACTTGGAATATTGCATACAGCATTAGAAGCCCCTTTACAATGTTTTGAGGAGGAGCTGCACAGATAGTTTATTGGGAAGATGTTCTTCCATCATGCACTGCATGCAGTGCATTTTAATCCCATAGCTCAATAGGAACTATGATCACTATTTTAGTATGCCTGTATCCATCCCATCAGTCATCCATTTTTTAAAATTTGTTCTGTTTATCAAAGGTAATCTATGCGTGGTATAACCCTTCCTTTATCTGAGCTCTCAGATAAATTTCTTCTCACTGTCATGATACCTCCTTAAAATGTCAATCAGACAGCAGAAACTAAGCTGAATTAATAATAGGGCACAGTGGTAATTTATAAAATCAAGTGTCCAGCATGTCAGTTTACTAAAGAATTTATTTTCACCCAGGCACCGAGCAAAGTGTTTTTGGCTATGAGAAAATCAGTATTTTTTTAAAAAAGAAACAATTGCTTTGCTTTTATCCTGCCTTTCAGGATCAAAGGTGACTCCTCTCAAAAGAAAGCTGATCATAATGATCAGCTGATAGTTATTGTTGATCATTATCAGCTTATTGTTGCTTTTCATGTTGAAACATCTACATTTTTTAAAAAAAACTTAGAACCATTGCTATTGTAAAACAAAAAGCCACAATTTGCAGCAGCCACAAATCAACAGTTTTAACACCCGTCATTTTCTGAATAAGGCAGATCAAGCAATCTTCCCCAAACTCTTGCGCTCTAGATGAACTGTAATCCTGCCCACCTCATCATCTTCCTTACCTAAAAATTATGAGAGTTTGTTGGGTATGGATGGAGACTGGCTTATGGTACCCTACAGGTTTCCCTTTCCTTCAATATTAGCTCCAGAGATGAAGTCTGCTGCTGCCAGGTAATCAATTTTCTTTCCAGAAATGGCATAACATTGGGGTCCCTTGCTCTCCACCCTAGAGGCCATAGGGGTATCAGTGCCAAGAGCAATAGGAGCTGGTGCCCGGTAGAGGATCTAGGACTCCAATAAGGATTCTCCACCTGTGCAGGACCGGGATGGTGGAGGGCAGGACAAATGGCAGCTACTTGGATGAAAGAAATGTACAGGTGTTGTTTGCAATCTCTTCCACTGGGTGGGGCCTCGGGTGTAGTTTGACCCTTTCAAATACTGTATACAGAATAGTTGCTTTCTTATTTTGCTGCAGTTGTTTCTCCCTCTCTTCTGGAGATGGGTGTCACAGAGAACTGGGAACGTTTTAAAAGAACCTAGCTCCCTTATTGTAGGTGATATGGAGCTGCTCTTCTTCCCTCTCTCCGTTGTGGTTTGTAAATCCTAATTTTTAAAAAACTTTTTTCATTTGTGCTTTTCTATATGTTTTATAATGACTGTCCTTATATTCTGGAATTATCTGATGGTTGTACATGCCACCTCCTCTACATTCTTTTGAGGAATAAGTTCAAAATCTTCCTTGTGGGCCTTTTCAAATAAAAATCTTAAATTTTAAATAGCATGGAATTGCAGTTGTGATGATGCATAATGGTGGTTGAATTTCTTTTGAGCCTCAGGATCAAATTGGAGTTTACATTTGTGCTATATGTGTCTGTTTTGTGTGTGTGTGTGTGCATGGAGTTGTGTGTGTGTGTGTGTGCGTGTAGACAAAAAACTAACTGGCTATCATATTTTAGTCTAAGATCCTTATTGGAATAAAAGTGAGGTATATGGATTTTATAAATAAATACATGTTCCAGATCTTTGGTCCAATCTAATAACAATAATAAGAGAAATAATACCAATAGGATAACAATAGCTATATTCTGCATATTGAGAACAATCTATTTATTTTCATTTATTTAAACATTTATGTAGCTCAGCTACTTGGTTAATAAAATAAATGCAGCTAGGCTTACATTTATTTCAGTGAACTGTTACTGTTCTTATATTACCAGGCATTAATGCATTTCTATGACAAATGACTGGAGTTTGAAATGCTAAAGAGAGAGAGAGGGAATTGACTGGGAATTCTGGGTGTTGCAGTTCTAACACATCTTGAGGATATCAAATTAGGGAAAGCATGAGCAATAAGAATTTTGCGTCTTATGCCCTGCTCTCTTTATGGATCCTGCAAGGATCTCATCTGCCAAGTAGACGTCATGTGCAGCAAGTTCTCTTTAGACAGTTTTGTTAAGAAAACCGGATGACTTTAAGTTGGGGGACAGAAATTCCCAGACAATACTTTCTTAATTCAAGGATGTCAGGTGTACTAGATCTGGAATGTATATGGAATTCCCCTTTAGCTGTTTCCACATGTTTGGGGTGACTCTGCTCCCCTCTTATTAATTACAGTAAGTTGATTGATTCCTCATCCACACGATCCCTTGCTAAAACCTGTCCAAAAACAGCTATGATTTCTCCATTTGTCATGTAGAGTGTGATCACCCCAGCTGCTATGACATAAGTGACTTGCAGGCATTTTTAATTACAATGTTTTTAATATCATAGTGGGGTACCCCACTGCTTAAAATAGAATACGTTGTGCACTTGCTCCAGGACAAGAAAGAGAGAGACTTCTTTGCAACTGGAACTAGATTTTGGCAATTCCTGTCTAGAGAGCCTTTCCCGATTTAATTATCTTCCAGCCACGAAAAGAAAAAGACCCAACTCATGGTTATTACTTGATTTATCTGGCAGGTTTTGATGAATCTTGTGATCCTTCGGGGGATGCAGCTGTACTATAGCAAGATTTTATTTTTATTCTTTGAATTCATTGGCAAGGATTTGACGTTGCCCATTTATGAATTTGAGTCATTCTCTTTTTATCTTGCTATTTAATATGGGCTTCATTATTTTCATGTTTGCCAGTTAGGGCCATTCTTTTATACGAGGGCAATTTGGGAAAAACCTCCACTTGGTCATCAATGACAGACACTCGCAAATACAGAACTTTTTATTATGCACATTAGAAAACTACAACATTACATTACTCTTCGACATAATCGCCACTCAAATTGAGGCACTTGTCATAACGTCTTACAAGGTTTGAAATTTCTTCTGCAAAGAAATCTCCCTCCTGGGAATGAAGCCAGAAGTTCTTAGGCATGTCAGCATTTATTTTCAATTGATCTAGAGGATGAGTCAACTGGAACACAACCTCCTCTTTCCACTCCTCACTGCCTGCTGAACTGCTGCACACAGCACCATAGGACGGGTGCTGCTATCCCCACCTATTTCTCGCACATGCGCAAATGGAGGTTCTCCCCCCCCCGAATTGCCCTCGCACCTACAGTACCTGTATATACCTATAGTGAACATGCGTTGGTGTGTTAGCAGCATTGCATGCAGTGATATTTAAGCCAAAGCAAAGGTAAGAAAAGCCCCTGGTCGATGCTCTCCAGAATCACCGAAGGATACCAGCAAGTCTTCACCTGTCCCATTCCTAATGCCTTTGCACTACTAGATATTCAACAGTGCAAAGTTTTGAGTGAAAAGTTTGCATTCCGGCATTTACCTGATGCAGCTGGAAGTCTTCGGTCCATTCTGGAGGTCCAGGTCCTTCGGAGCCAATAAACCCCTTGTCCCGATCACAACATAATCCCTTTGCAACCTCTGCTTGCAGGGGAATCATCAACGTGGCTTCCTCTACCAACCTCCTGACCGACTCCAAGAATGTGCAGCTGGTGCTGGACCCTTCCTTGCAGCTCCTGAGCCGCAAGCAACGCAAGCTGATCCGCCAAAACCCGGGCATCCTGCACAGCATCAGCAGCGGCCTGCAGAGCGCCATCAAGGAATGCAAGTGGCAATTCCGCAACCGCCGCTGGAACTGCCCTACTACCCCAGGCCCCAACGTGTTTGGGAAGATTGTCAACAGAGGTAAGGAGATGAGAGGGGGAAAGGCTTTGAACGATGGTGGTGGTGATAATGATTGAAGTCTGCTCAGTTCTCTAGGTCAGTGGCCCCCAACCAGGGACCGGTTCTATGGGGAAAGGTTTTTCTGCGGACCGGAAGGGACGTGGTTTTGGGTGCTGCTTTCATTCTGAAAAGGTGGCTTGGCTTGCTTGCGTGGCCCAGTTGCTGGCAAGCTGCAGACTGGTGCCAGTCCAGGGGTTGGGGACCCTTGCTCTAGGTGAACTTCCTGCATCTGAGAAGGTTCTTCTTGCCCGCACAATCTGGCTGAGGGAGATGGGGGGGATGTCCGCTTAACAAGGGGAGACATGAAACTCATTGTGCTGCATTGTTATGGGTATCTGGCTCTCCAGTTTTTAATGGAGGGTGCTGCAAAAGCGCATTAGTCAAGAAGAGCACATATGTGTGTCTCTCTCTGTGTGTGTAGGTTTTTTTTAAGACAGTTTTTCAGTTAATGTTTTTTGGTGATGTTCTTTTACTGTTTGTTCTTTGATATTTTGGTGTTTTGCATTTTAAATCATTTCAATAAAACTTGTTGGGAAAATTCAAGAAGAGCACATTTTTGCATAGAGCATACAAATCTCTTGTCCCCGTTTTCCATTTCCACCCCCCTTCTGGATAGCAACCAGGACCAGCTCTCCTGTTTAGCTAAGTGAAGCAGATGCTTCAGGGAGAAGAGCTGGACAAGCAGAGCCCACTCACCCACTGTCCTCCTTCCCTGCCTCTGGGATCAGCCATTTTGCCAGGTCTCCATCTGGATGGCGGGTCCCATTGCCACTCCCATCCCTTGTAAGAGCTGCTCAAAGCAGTGGACTCTATGGTGTCTGTTGCTGCCACAACGGAGAAGCACTACATAACATCACGTGGGGTTTCTCTGCTGCTCTTGAAAAGGAGAGCATAGAAAGAAAGAGCAAAGTCTCTCCCCTTCTCAGGCTTCAGGTCTTATGAGGGGTGTTTCCCCTCCAATCAGAACCTTTTACCTAATTTTCCCTCTCTTTAATTTTGATCCTCTGCAAGGTTTTAACTGGTGGATGTCTAGTAGAGCAGATGTGCCCGTCCATTATAGTCTTCCACCTTCAGAATGTAAGGCCTGTACCCTGTTTCCCTGAAAATAAGATCTAACCATAAAATAAGCCCTAGCATTTTTTTTCAGGATGGTCCTAATATAAGCCCTATCCCCAAAATAAGCACCAGTTAAGATTGTCAGCCAGATGGAACACATTTAGTACCGTATTTCCCTGAAAATAAGCCCTAATGTGTCTTTTGGAGCAAAAATTAATCTAAGACCTGATCTTATTTTCAGGAAAACATGATAGTATGGTCGAAGGAACCATGATTTATGATGGTCAGATTTTGGAAATAGCTATGAGCGCTATGGAAACTGAGCAAGGGAGCATAATCAGGTAGTAAAAGTTCAGTCTACTGTCCTTTGTTTTGCTTTCTTTTTCCAGAAACAAAATGTCTGGGAATTTTTCAAGGTGCCCATGCTGGCCCCTCCTTTGAAAGCAAACCGCACGGCACTTACTGGGGGATGTGGCTGAAGTACATTTGTATAACTTCAGCACTTACTAAGAATAATGTCAGACTTGCTGCTTTGGAATATGAGCTTTTTGTCAATGCAGTCTAACACACCTGGGGTAGCTAAATCTGATGGATTTCAGTGAGATCTCAACAGCTTAAGCAGTTACAGGCTGGTTGAAGATTAAAAGGTGATCTGGAGCCTGTGTGGATATACAGTCTACAGCACGTTAAGTCAAATACGTATTTTCTGGGAATGCATTACAGTAGCTCCCGCCAAGAAAAAGATGCAGCTTCTTTAAGGAGTTGCCAACAAATGCAATATGGAGCACCCATGCACGCTCTAAATCACCTTTCTTTCCTTCTTTCAAATTTGGATCCTTGCAGAGCCGTGATGATGCTATTCATGATAATATCCCACTTTGGGATTAATAACTGAGTGCTCCTAACAGCCTAGATCATCAAAATAATGAAATAATAATAATATATGAAAAAGAACTGGAGAAAATTAGAAAATATAAAGAGATGCGAATAGTAGAAAAATGATGACAAAAGAAAGCAGAGAGAGTTCTAATA